>JAUUDZ010059956.1:0-10284 GCA_032361705.1 Panulirus versicolor | reverse complement strand
TAAACACAAACATCTTCATATATACATACATACATGTACATCAATATATACACACACACATACATATACATACACAAATATACAAATGTACATATTCATATTTGCTCATCATCATCCACTCCCAACACCACCCTACCCAAGAGGAAACAGGACAAATACATGAAAGAAAAAAAAAAAAAAATAACATATATATTCTCTTCTCCCCAACATCTGATTGCAGCCCCCTGCTTCAGGGAGGAAGTGCTCAAAAACAGAGAGAGAAAGGCTACATTCACTCATATCCATATATGAACTGCCATGTGCAATGCACTGAAACCAAAGCTACCTATTCACATCCAGGCCCCATAGACCTTTCCATGGTTCACCCTTAAATACAACCATAAAACCTTAAATAAAATATCAAATACCTAAAGACATGGCAATGGTATATTTCTAAAACCTTTCAAGAAGATCCTGTATACACGAAAGTAAACTGAATGTGTAAAAAATGATATGATACAAACATACTAATGAAAATCCAAGAACTTACTTGCTTTCAGGGACAGAACCTGATAATGCCGATGACTCATTCTCAGGCGAAGGTTTCGAAGCCTTTTCTGTAGAACTTTGTTTTCATATGGCAGCACTGAGTAGCCTTGAGCTGTGCTGGGCAAGTTTGCACATTAGAATTTTTCAAGAATATCAGGGTAAGTAGTGATCAACTTCAACACAGCACATACAAGAATTCAAGGAAATACTTAAGAGTTGGAAGATTCTAACCTTGATATCCAAGAAACTAAGACTCGTTCCCCCAGAACAAACCACAGAGGAATGGATATTAATAATTACCTCCTCAATTGGATGAATATAAATACAATGAGTATTATATCTGAAGATAGAATTTCAAATCAATTTCTTTTTAATATTTTGTGAGCCAAATGAAATAACTCAATAATTCTATATGCACAACATTATCTATCAACTATTCTTCCACATGAAAAAACGTGACTTTCTGTCTTCTTTCCATTGGCGAGTGAGTAATGTATTAAACACTGTATGCAATGACGTGGTAAAATCTGGCTTGCGTGTTATGAGGATCAAGCAAATCCAATAATACATCATAAAATAAAATAAAGAAAAGACTGAGACGAAGTGACATACGGCATGCAGAGAAGACTTCTAAATGCTGTCAAGAACTATTCAAATGAAGTTAACACTTGTTTGAGAATAAATGGTGGCATGAGTAAGCTGTCTGCAATAACTATGAGAGTACATCAAGTCTGTGTGCTGACACTTTAAATTTTCATGCTTTAAGGGCTGGGACATTCAATGAAATCAGTAAGGTGGGTGACTGCAGTGTATTGCAAAATCACAGTGGAAAAAAACAGATGAGTAATTGTGGTGTATAATTGTTCTGCATGAAGATTTCAAAGCTGTTCATGAACTTAGGCAGTCAGAATTAAAAATCAGCAAACATGATAATGGAACACTATAGCTGAGAAAAAAGTCATGCAATGGAAATGAACTGGAAGTGCACTGTGAGGTATCAGAAGAATTTAAAGATATGAATTAAAGAGTACGAATGAAACTTGCAAAAAAAGTGAAAGCCAATCCTAACTCATGTTTATATGTGAACACCTTAGTCTTCCTGGATTTATGTGGGTAAATATAAAAAGCAACAGAGTTGGGTAACTTACATAGTATGGTTGGCATTATGAGAAAAAAGTAAAGAAGAAAGAAGTGAGAGATATGAGGTGTGAAGAAATTGTTAGAATGCCACAATTATAAAAGTTTTATGATAATAAGACCATAGGTTGTCTGCAAACACTTCCTTTCCAGAGCATCCACTCTCTTCCATGCTTTTTGATAGAAAAGTGGAGAGGAAGGAGTAATTGCTGGAGCTGAGGTGTTTGGAAACAATGTGTGGTGTGTGTGTGTGGGTGTGTGTGTGTGTGTGTGTGTGTGTACGGGGGGGGGGGGGGGTGACTGAAAGGAAAGTAATGCGGTAGTAGAGAGATGTGGTGGTGGGAGGAGTGTGTGTGGAGGATGAATGGGGTTATGCTGAAATGGTCTGGATATACAAAGAGGATGAGTGAGGAAAGGCTGACTAATAATGTATATATGTCAGAAGTGAAGGGAACAAGGAAAAGAGGGGATCAAGAAAGAAGTGGAAGGATGGAGTGAAAGATGATTTGAGTGAAAGGGACCTGAAAGTTCATGAGGATGTGAGGCATATATGGGACAGACTGAACTGAAGATGATTTGAGTGAAAGGGACCTGAATGTTCAGAAGGATGTGAGGCATGCATGGGATAGACTGAACTGATATACAGGAGGTAACAAATCGTTAATAGGCTGAATTATAGCACATAAAGCAGTTAGAGAAGATCACAAAAAGGTTTGTGAGACCTGATTGTGGAAAAAAGACTATCATTTGTGTTTTATACATGACAGCTAGAGAGCTGATGAGTGAATAAGGCTGTTCTTCATCTATTTATGTTGCTACCTCGCTAAAATAAGAAACAGAGAACAAATAAGAAAAATTGGCTATAAATAACATATAGCACATGATAGGTTGATATGAAATATGATTACACTAGTAACAGAAGAGATGGCCAGATACAATAAGTGAAATGTTTATGGTCCGAGTTATTTCACATGAGAATGCTAAAGGAGTTATTCGTAACTATGTGCAATGAAATGTTTCAACTGTGAAGGTAGAGGTGTGAATGAGAATGTTAATCTCACATTATGAATCAATTCGGCAGGTAAGAAGGCAAACAGAGAAGCACTTACATTGGTGCAGAAGTCTATGATTAGCTTAACATACTAGACATGGGATGAAAATGTGTGTGAACTAAGAAGCTGTATGCATGTCATACATCGTATATCATGGGGTTTGTTACTAGGCATAACAGATTCATATCAACAGTATATACTTACAGTAAGCTTCATAGCCATGACTGAGACACATGGAAGGTGACACATTTGCAAATGTCAATCCAGGGGGAGGTTCTAAGTCAAAAGTTGTGTCCTCTCCTTCCCCTGTACTAACACCCACAGAAAGCGGAAAATGTAGTTGTAGTCGACTACCTTCTGGAATGTCCATCTTGGGCTGTGGTAAAAACTGGAATTATTTCTAACCTCAGAAGCATAAATGACCCAACAATCTCTAACAGTGACAAATTTTCTTATGCAATTACACGCTAACTGGCCTATAGATAAACATATGAACAGAAAGCCTCAAAGAGAAAACTGTTCCTAAATAATTTCAATGCTGTGTAATTCTATATATTCCTATTTTTTACTTAAGTTTTCATATCTAAAATATCTTTTGAGACTGACAATAAGATTTCGATTTACTTCATTAAAAATTGTGTGTACTTCAAGACCTAAAATCCAAAAAACTTGTCCTTAATATGGTTTAATGATTTGTAAGATTTATTTCTTTAACAGTACTCTGTATCTATTCTCTGTTGAGCATTTACTTTCTTTTCATACCTTAAAGGAATCCTATGAAGTAATATTCTCGCTATTCTGAGAGGTAATACTGTAGGTTTTCTAGGTAAAAGGCTAAAAGGTTCCTCAAATATTGTACTTACAGAAATTCAGCAAGCTATTTAAAGATCTGAGACTACTGTTAGATTCTGTAACTTTAGCTTATCCAACAGATGGCCTCCCACTACTTATTCCCCTCATGCCTGCACTGCCTGCTACCTCCCAGATGCAAAATGTATTTATGAAAGACCATATACACCATAGCAAATATTTCTTAACAGTGAGTTGCAGCAACTAATTTTTGTCATATCATTTCAGTATGAGAATGCTTCATGACCATGATTAGCTATTTGTAACAATACTGTATACACACTTGTACAAGCTCTGTTACATGACAGAACTCATATACTGTGTGTGAAACCCACCATAATTTGAGATATAATGTATCATATAACATATCATCTATATCTCTTGTAAAAATCTCTATCTTATGCATCATGCAAAATATCTAAGATCACATGATTACAGCTTTGGCCTGAAAATCAACAAGATTTCCAGTCAATACTTGATCCATTTTCTTGTTTTCAATTCCCATTCATTTTTGCATATTTCTTAGAGTCCAGACTAACTGGCCGCTAACAGTCTCTCCACCTAGGATTTTCTCCCTGTTTGTCTTTATACTAATTCTCCCAACAGTTTATATCTATTCTTTCAGCAAAATCAAGAAATTTCTGAAAGTAAACTACATGAAAGGGGGTTCCATAAAATCAAATCAACTTTAACCATTAAGAAAATATGTAGAAAACAAAACATTTTAAGCAAATGACATACTCAAAAGGTTTAAAAGAAAGTGGTTTTTGACAGTTCACAAGGGTGTTACACATGTAGTTTGATACCTACAACAGAACATTACATCTCCACAATAAATGGGGCAGTGCAAATCTAAAGCCAAAACTCAATGTAACTACTGCACACAATGTACCTAAAAACTCTCTATCTCATTCAAGTATCTGAGAATGGCACTGTAACTGCAAGGCAACAGGAAGTGTTCAAAAGTCAGGGTATGGCCAGCAGAGAACAAATGAAGAGGATATGGAACAAGTTCCAAAAGCATTTCACTGCAATCCAAGAGAATCTAACAGGACTACTTCTACAGAAATTTAATCACATACCACATCTGTACACAAAATATAAAAATATCTTATGCTAATACTCTAAGTATATGCAATAAATCTTAGAATTAGAAACAAGAGCATTAGAAGGAAATTATATGACTGCCATTTCTGCATCTTGATTAGATATCACCAAAAGATATTTCCGTGCCAAATACAAAATTTCTGGGTACACTGTTTAATAGGGATAGGGGAAACAAAGTTGGAAGTGGTATCTTACTCTCTGTTAAAGCTCATCTAAATCCAGCAGTAAAAAATTTTGTAGCCGTTGAGAATGTTGACTTCATTTTTGTAGAAAATTAAAGATAAACTTCGTAAGAAAATAACAGGACAAATCCATAGGCCCTGCACACACACTAAAAGTAGATGAAAGATTTTATGACCAGTTAATAGTAATTTGTAATGAACTAGATTCTATTACAGTAGTAAGAGATTTTAACATACCAGTACCTAAATGAGGGGAGAACACTTTTCAGTATCTCTGGGCATGGACTCAACATAAATTCAAGTGATCATGCCCTAATCCAATTAATCAAGGACCCTACTCACAATGAGAACATATTAGATTTATTACTATCTACAAATGAGATCTCATTAACAAAATATCAAAGTTGGAGAAAAGTTTAGGGCAAGTGATCACTGACAAATTACTTTTGAGGTCACTTTCACCACTGCATGAAATGATTGTCAACATGATAGATGCAGAAAAAAATACACAATTTTACGTCAGCAAATGTTAAAGATCATTGCACTGCTCTTGACAGGCAAACCTGGCAGATACTGTCAGTGAAAACATGAATGTAGTTTGGAAAAGCTTCAATGAAACCTTCAAAGTAGTAAAGGAAACCTATGTGCCCATGTGTTGTGGATGGTCTATTCATAAAACAAAGCCAAGATGGTGGAAAAGTGAAATAAAAAAGTGCTTGCTCTCTATGTAAGTAGCTCACAAGAAACTTAAACAGAACAGTAACCTACATGATAGAGTAAGTCATATAAACTTATATAAAGTAAAAGAGTTATATGACAAAATGAACATCAATATGAAGTATTCATTGCTGAAAACAGCAAATGAAGCCCTAAAAAGTTTTACAGTTATGTTAGAAGCATGATAGTCATTATCCGGTCAACTGATTAATTAATTATGGAAATAGGTAATGTAGTTCAAGACAAAAAAGCCATGACAAAAATATTAAACGATTCTTTTGCATCTGTATTCATGATCGAAGACACAAAAATGTCCCAAACCCAGTTTCATTGATAACTGAGGAGAATCTTCTGCAAGAAATTGACATAAAAGCTGAAAACATACAATCAGCATTAAATGGAATGAAAATAAATAAAACAGGAGGCCCTGATAAAATTTATCCAAGGACAATAAAAGAGGTGAAAAATGAGATAGTTAGGCCTTTGATTGCCCTTTTCAATAAGTCATTTGCTACAAGAAAAGTTTCAGATGAATAGAAATTAGTAAATGTAATGAAAGGATAAGAGAGAGGTGTGGTAGTTGAGACAGATGAAAAGGATGTGCTGAAATGGTTTGAACATATTGAGAGAATAAGGGGTATATGTTGACAAAGAGGATATATGTCAGAAGCAGAGGGAAAAAGGAGAATGGAGAGCCAAAACTGGAGATGGAAGGATGGAGTGAACAAGATTTTGAGTGACTGAGGCCTAAACATGCAGGAGGGTGAAAGGCATGCATGAAGTAGAGTAAATTGGAACAATGAGGTACACTGTGGTCAGCATCCAATTAATGGACTGAAACAGAGCACATAAAGCATCCAAGGTAAACCATGGAAAGGTCTGTGGGGCCTGGTTGTGGATAGGGAGCCGTGGTTTCAGTGCATCACACATGAAAACTCGAGAATGGATGTGAGTGGATCAGGCCTTTCTTCATGTGTTACCGATGCCACCTCAGTAAAGCAGAATTTGAAGGCAGTCAAGTACGAAACAAAAAATGATGTCAATATTGTTTCTCTATCTTGGAAAACCCACACTTCACAAATGAAGTCAATATAAAAAAATGTAGGCATGTTCACATAACAGAACTTTACTCAAATCTTATAATGACATTTTTCTATGTACAGAGTAATGCTCTCAAATATGAGCAGCCCAAACTTAGTCAACTGACTCAAACTCTGCACCAGCAGGAATCATAAGCTTCCCAAATCTGACTTCAAAAACTTGTTCCAAAATGTCAGTTACCTATTCAATACAGAAAGGTTGTGAGAACCCTATGCCATGGGGCCTGTCAGTTCTACCCTACTGCTGACAGATATACGAGATGATCTCAAACAAATGTCGCTCAGTACACCAACAACTATAAGGGTTCTGCACATTGAAGATAATTAACCCTAAAGCTTCTCTCATCATCTGACAGTCCTGTTATAGAAGGCTCCAATCATCACATGAAGTTTCAGTTTTTCCAGCTTCTGTTCAAATATCCAGATGATTTATTTTCCCATTTATAACTTATACATGTTTCTATTGTTGCCAGAGAGGTGCAGGAAAGAATTCTGCTCTCCTCAATATCCACAAACACCATTTTGGTTATATGACTGTCATCCATCAACCTATATAAGCCTCATCAAACCTTACCTAGACTGACCAAAATGACAGCAGAAAATACCAACATTATTCTCATCTGCTGGAAAGGCATGATCACCCGGCATCATCTGATGACATTCAGCGCCTTACTGATAGTGCAATGTCAAGAGTGTGCCTGGTATTATTCAACTCAAATACTGAACACTCATATACTTACTGCTAAGAAAGGATAGATGAGGATTTTATAAGTTCTATTTATTCGTTATCAGGTGTATTACCTATTTCTAAATCAACCCCTAAATTTCCCTTGAAAAATGTTAATATCTCATCAATGTCATTCTATCAATAAATAAAACCAATCAATCCTCTGTATCTCTATAATCACAACAAACTATATAAGGCTTCTAAAACAATAGGTAATTATATCCTAGAGCTAATTTCAATGCAGAGCTAAAATAAACTTTACATAATTCAAATTACTTCAGACAAGAGATAAATATAATGACCAGAAATGTCTGAGAGTTTGCACTACTCTGAAGATGGACTTCATGGTGATTTTCTATACACCTCAAATTAAACCCATACCTACCGCCTTAAATACAGGAACTGCATTATTTGTAGGGGTATTTACAGTACTTGTTCCAACAACTGACACTTCTGCTTCATTATTATTCTTCCGATTTTCTAACACTTCCAATGGGATGTCACCGACAACAGTTGCTGCTAGTGTTCTTAATGGTGAAGGTGCAGGCTTACTGGTAGCAGCTTCAGCCTCAGTAGTTGTCAGTAAAACTGGGGAAGGAGAATCATTCTGGGCATCATCAGGAGACGGTTCATTATCATCGGCTAATGGAACTCCCTCCACTGAGGCTGGTGGTCTTTCTCCTTCCATCGCAATGTCTACAGAACCACCAGCCTCCTCTATACTCCCATTACTACTCTCTGTTGAGTCAATACCAGAGTCCATTGCTGTTAGAACCTATTGCAGTATATATAAAAAGACTCTAGCAATGGTATTACAACCTTGACGCGATATAAAGTTTACATTCATACTTACGCATCATATACTAGATAAAGGAACAAACTTTTATGGTATCTATTCCTTCATAAGACATATTTTTTACTAAATATATAAATAAATAATCAAAATATGAAAATAAAATATTATATCTTCTTTTAAGTATCTTTTAATATGCTATTCTTGCTCTTTAAAAAGCTCTTTAAAATAGCCGGAAAAACTATAAAAACAAACCTCAAAATGTAACTTTTGTACCGAGTAATATTTAACATATATTATCAAACACTGGTTGCGATAATTTTTAGTATTTTGTGAAATTATACTAATGGTTTATATTACTTATCTATATTCTTTTATCGTTTTGCAGCTCTCTTCTGTTGTTTCAGATCAACAGCACTACTAAATGTGTTCTAAAGTGTAAAACACTTCACCGAATTATTCGTAATATATATTTATAGCAGCTATGGTGGTTCTTCAGGTGTGTTCCATGTGCTTTTTTGTACTAGATTTACTTGATTGTAGCTGCTGTGTTTAGGAATGATAATTAGTGATTTAAACTTTTACTGAGGAAAACTGAAAGTAACCATTTTTTGTACTTTCTCCAATTGTAGACCCGTATGACCCATAGGGTCAGAAGCTAACCTTATCTTGAGGAAGATAGGGCAATGCATTGCTGGGTACCACGTCTGGGTATAATGGGGTGCTTCTGGGCTGGGGTGCTGTATATTGGACCGTAATACTGGGAATATAAGGGAACATTTTTAAAATGGATGAGCCAGCTGGAGCTAGTGGTGTGCCCACTCCATGCCAATAATGTTATGTATATCAGTCACACCTCAGCCATTACTGAGATTCATTGCTTTGGTTATCAATTGAATTTGAGGGCAAATTTGTTGAAGTACTTTGATATGTTCTTTTGTTTTCTTTAACCTGACACAATGAAATTTAGGGTATTATATCATCAGTTTAGCCTTGTATTGCCTCATGGCTTTGCAGAAATTGCTACTGATGTTTTAGGTGCTTTATTTTTTCATTACAGAAATACATGCTGAACATGTTCTGAGCATTATATTTTATTGAATGACATTAGATAAAGGCAATAAGGGTTATGTATTTCAGGGAAATAGGAAATTTAAATTGTATAAATAAATAACGCATGTGTAAGAATCAGCAGGACCAATGAAAAACTCGCCTAATTTCACCTAGTAGCCATTATAGTTGAAGAAACATAAAAATTTTATCATCTTTTGCTGGGTTTCATTTTAAAGAAATTGAAAATTACAGATACAAAGATGACAGGTGAAAGGGGAGAAGAGGGTGAAACTAAGATTGTTGTTCTTCATCGCTATCCAGAGTATACTGAAGACTGCATGAAGATTCTCAACGAACAATGGCCACGCAGTAAAACTCTCAGGTTAGAATTTTGCTCTTGAGATCTTTTCTTCCCTAACAGGATTCAGCCTATAAACAAGGGACATTTAAAGTCTTGATCTTTTTCTAGTAACAATAATACCTGTGGGTAAACACATTATCTACCCTTAAGAACAGTATCACCTCATGCTTACCACCTCTCAACAACATCTCATCTGTAAAAGAAACATTATATGACGAGGCAGGATATACATGAATAAACACTGCCATTTATTCTTACTGTACTCTCGCCTCAGCAACAGTTTCAGGCTTATGTCTTCGTTTCACATGCATTAATATTCTTGCATAGAGTTTTCCTGGTATACCTAAGAGACTTATTCCCCTGTAATTGCTACACATCCTTAGCACCTTTTCCTTTGAATAAAGTAATGATAATAACTTTTACCCAACCTCCTCAGACACAGCCTGTTTCCATGCTAAATTACATATAAGATGCAACCACTCTTATCACACTTTCTCCTCCATACTTCAGCTGTAATCCCATCCACTCCAGGTGCCTCTCTTGGAATTCTTCAGCAAAGTCTATGATGAAGCAACTTCCTATTTCACACATTAAAATTTCTTGTGGTATGAGTGGCTTCGTGTGTGTATGTATATATGTCTGTGTGTTATATGTGTATATATATATATATATATATAT
>JAUUDZ010059945.1:0-10284 GCA_032361705.1 Panulirus versicolor | reverse complement strand
AATATAGTTTTCTGCTGGTGGAGCTATGTTAATAACACAAGATACAGTTAACGAGTTGAATGTTTACACATCCTCCCCTTAATGAAAGACTAGTGGTTATTTCTTGTCTAGAGAGAGAGAGAGAGAGAGAGAGACCACAGCTGTGGTAGAGTCAATACCACTTCCTTTGGCCCGAGTGACGTGTGTACGTGACCAATATTATTATTATCATATATCCAGGGATATGGTCTTCAGGCCTATTTGATATGAAAATCGTTAATGAGGGTCTTTCTAGGGTATTTCATTCAGAGTGGCAGCCAGTTGGGTGAGTCGGTGTGTTGACACAATGGTCCAAGACTTTACCTCACCAGTAATTTATTTTCTGATTCTCTCCAGCCACGAGGGAATGGCACCACAGCGTACAAGCTTGTAATACGTATATTTACTGCCATTTACTTGGGCTGAAGTGCAGCTTCATGGCTTTCTCCCACTTCAACATTACAGACACCCTTACGTGTAGCTAAACCTAAGTCTAATATGTTCACGTTGCGAGTAGGTTTCTCAGTGAACTGTATTGCAGCGCTTAGATACCGGTAGGTTAAAATCGATCGAATCGTGTTCATTACAAATATCTGCTCACTAATCATAAAGTCTAACGTTTATCATTGGTGTCTGAGCCGGGGAGGCTATAAATCTATTCTTACTGTTATCTTCTTTTTCTTCTTCACAAAGCTTATCTTCAGTTTCCACCTTTGCAGATGGTCTGGTGTGAAAATGCATAGGAAGCAACTCCGTTTTGGCATGTGGAGTGTTGGTGTGGAGCCAGGTATCACGCCGGCCCACACACCATAAACCACAACGGACAACACGACATATGTCAACGTATTACAAGGGGACACAGGATGTCTACAAGAAGGCCTCCTGGAGTATTGCTACGTCGTCAGGTAAGATAAGGTGGAGTCGGATCAGACCCAGAACACAGTGATTGTCACATGACACGACCAAGCAACCAGCCAAGGCATTGACTTTGCTCTCATTACATGCAAGGTTTTATATTTTCCCCAAGATGGATTTTTCCTTGTAGCAAGCAACATGAAACTGGAGCAGATGTCCTTTTGACTGTACAACCTAAAATGTTCGTAAATATTCAAACTCTAGATTATCATAAAGTGATTTTGAGAGGTGGATGTGAATGTTTACATTAGTCGTGGTCTTACAATGTATCGAAGTCCGAACCCAAGATAGCGGGAGAAGACTCGGCTTATTATATCCTGCAGTATCTGCCAACTTTCCCAACGAAAGGCGTTAAGCATTCAGGATGATGAGCCACATATTATCTTCCTCAGATAACAGCCTTTCTTATCCGTTGTTTTTGCTTTTTTTTTTTCCTGGCATTCTCAACATTCTAACCCTAGCTTCTAATTTGATAAAGGTTTCGTCAAAGATCAGCCGTGTCATAGTGCAAATGCATTTGACCCGACCTGTAAAGGTCAGTTCATTGGCCAGTGTAGTGAAGGTGCATTTGACGAGGATCCGTAAGGGGTGGGTCAAATGCCAGTGGTATCGAGGATGTAGTGAAGATAAAGGTGCAGTGAAGATACATTTGTAGAAAGTGAAGTGAAGATGCATTTGGTCGTGTCTTCCTTCATATTGAACATTGAAGATGAGGGACAATGTGGAGGGAGACATATTCACTTATAAACACAGAATCTTTTTTTTTTTTTATCAGTTTTTCCTTCGATAGAGTATTCCAGCTCTTAGATAGTGTTCTTTGAGAGTGCTTGTAAAGGAACCTGGGATAACACGATGTGCAGCCATGAAAAGTAATACTAAGATAGTTTGTAATAAAGCTTTGAGATCTGCTTCCACCTAGGGTGACATTGGCAGAAGAAGCGACCAGGTCATGTGATGGAAGGGACACACAAGGAAAACATGGTGAGAAACTTTCATTTGCTTTAATACTAGTGCACGACAAACATCAGCCAGTCACAGAGTGGTGTACGTGTAGTGCAGACTGTGGCAAGCGCAGCTGTCCACCTCACCAGCTGCACTTGTCCACCTGGAGGGAGATACAGCAGGAAGTCGTCGTCGTCGTGACCATCAGCCGTCCATCAGCAGGCGGCCATCACGGCAGAGGGTGTCCAGGGAAGGTTCAGGCACACTCAGGGTAGTTGGAGGGCAGGTCACACGTTCTGTTGATGGGGTTGAAGACCAGCTTACCAGAGCAGGTCAGGGTGTACAGCTTCCCTTTGTAACAGTAGTAGTACCTGCCGGAAGAAGAATTGTCTAAGATTCTGATTTTAGCTAATATTGCACTGGTGCTATCTCATATATGCAGCGGATTTCCGAGCATTTACTTTACGTTTTTCTTTGAATTTCATTTTTCTTTTGTCAGACCTCTCTGCTAATTTGTTAAGATCTCTGAATTTTTTTCAGTCTTGCCCATTTATTGTTATACTTCCTAGTCTTCTATCATCCGCAGATTTGGAGATTTGACTTACGAGACCCGATTCTAAGATCTGGGGTGTCTGTAATGAAAAGAATGGTGGCCAAGGACCGACCCCTGTGGCACACCACTTTTAGGGTCTAGATCAGGAACATGAACTGTCTATATCCCAAGAAGAAATTATTAATGCCATTGTTGCTTTATCACATTAAACTGACCAACAGACCTTACTGTAGTCTTATAACTAAATGGAAATGGTATGTAACTTAATTTTGGATCTTGCGTTGCTCCGAGGACTATGTTGAAGACTGTTCTTAGTTTATATGGAAAGATCTTCCTGAGTAAAGTTGTCAGGCCGCAAGTGAGGTGTCAAGATATTTGTTTGGTTCAAGAACGAGGAAATATAAGGACCACTTACCTCTTACACTCTCCAGGTATTGGGTATGCTCCTGTGCCGCTGTTTCTGCAGTCAGGTATGCTGGCACTGGTGGTTGTGGTGCTGGAACTAGCCGTTGTAGTACTTCCAGTCGTGGTTGAAGTACTTCCAGGTGTGGTTGTGGTGCTTTCAGTTGTGGTTGTACTGTCGGTTGTGGGTGTGGTAGTGATGGAGGGAAGACAAAAGCGCTCTGCTTCACTACCGGGGCAGGGGTTGGGGGTTGGACATTTCACGGCCCCCGTGTCGGGTTCACATTTCAAGGTTTCTCCATTAAAGACATGACCTTCATTAGGACAGCAGAAGGGGCCACGGACAGGTTCACCCGCACCGTCACATATGTGGAAGGCGTTGCACTCGACGGTGTCCGCCACTGCAACTTGTCCGGCGACGCAAGTGACATCTGAAGGAGTACTGATTCTAACACACTTTTGCTTTTCGGGATGAAAGATCTTCTTCCCCTCACAGTCGATAACGTCGGTAGGTGTGAGGACCCCGGAGGCATCGGGTAAGCAGGCATAGTAACCGCCACAGCCTGGCAGCACTGGGAAGATGCCAGTCTATCGAAGCAATGTACTATTAGTCCACACACACACACACACAAACACACACACACATCCTCATCATTAACATATATAACATCAGTTATAGTCACAACTGTTTTGGAGGTTGGTGTAAGTACACAACAGGTATGTTGTATAGGTTGTATAGTCTATAGTTATGGTATAAACGGACACCAGTCACAGGAACCTGATCCCATATTAACTGTCAGTTGGAATACAATCACAGGAACCTGATCCCATATCAACTGTCAGTTGGAACATAAGTGTCGCTTGTCCTTCAAGTGCTGATCGACCTGAATCTTAGCAAAATCAGACCATAGGAGTCAAATGAATCATAGAAGGATATAGAGTTTCAGAGCCTATTCGCTGTTGAAGGGAAGTAGCAGACACCAGTTAGCGCAGTAATCCAGTTGCCAACTCTTACATATCTGTAGGATACTGCCTGACTTGGCCAGAGGAGAAGACATACAAGTGACCAGCTCACAAGAGTAGACTCTAAACTTGTATTTGTAGGAGCGAGAAGCAACTTCTGGACGGAGAGAAATGGGATTAGGTTGAGCAGTGAGAGACGGAAAGTTGTTGAGGTGAATTACGCCTGATTGAACTCTGCCAAGAAGGAAAATGGGAGACGAACAACACGGGATGTGTCAGTAGTGGGAGGAGAGTGTTCGACTCCTAATCTCCTGTCAGGTCCGCTCGATCTAGGTCTGGTCGCGTCACAGGCGAGAATTTCGCTGTAGAACGAATGGAACTGTTAATGTCTGTGTCTGGGGCACGACATAAAGGAGCTAGATACAGGCACAAAAGGAAAGTCCAAGTAAGGACAGACATAGAAATACAAGGGGGAATACATAAGTCATGAATACCGTGAGCGAAGTATACATAGGCAGGTGTATACACACTCACCTCAGGACACTCAAGAGGCTGCTTGACGGCACAAGGAGGGTCTGCTTCATTGAAGACCTGACCGTCGGGACATGACCCCGACATCTGAAGCGATTGTGATAAACAAGCGAGGAATTTCCGTTCGTCGTAAGGGTCCTCCAGATAGGATGGGTAGGATTTGCACTTGCAGTCCTTCCCTTCAAGGTTCTTCCTCCTGCGACATTTGGGGGGATCGCCGCCGCACAGCTTCACCGCCGTGTTGGGAAGACCACCACCGCCGCAGCCACCAGGGAAAGCGTCACCGTGGCAGGACGAGGGGGAAGTAAACAGAGCAGTTGATGAGGCTGTACCATTACATATTGCCATGTGTCTCCACAGTCTGTATCTCCATATTTTGGCCACTGGTGCACCCGTCTGAGTTCTGGAACGGGAGCAACCAGCCGCCTGACTCCTGGAACAGCAGCAACCACCCACCTGACTCCTGGAACAGCAGCAACCACCCATCTGAGCTCCTGGAACAGTAGCAGCCACCCGCCTGATTCCTGGAACAACAGCAGCCACCCGCCTGACTCCTGGAACACTAGAAATAATCTACTCGATTCTTGGAGCACCAGCAGCTATCCAAACGGTCCTTGGAACACAAGTAACCCCCAGTACTGTCCTGGAGCACCGGTGACGCGAGCCATCGGACACCTACACGATCCCAGGAAGACTGGTTGCCACTCATACGGTCTTTAGAACACCAGCAACCATCCATGTGTCCCTTTTAAAGCCAGTGCTTACCTCCTCGGTGTACAGGGCACTGTCAACCACCCACCCAGTTCCTAGAACACTGGCAGCCAACCACCTTGATCTTAGAACTCAAGCAACCACCGGTATGGTTCTTGGAACACCAGCAACCACCCGTCTGGTTCCTTGTCCGCTTTACGCTACGAACTTGGTCTATGGAGCACCAGCAGCCACCCATCTGGTCGCCGCTGGAAGACAGCAACCGCTCATAACGATCCCTACAATACCAGCAACTATTCAGGTGAAAAGCTATCACTTACCTTACTCAACCGTTCAACTGGTCCCTGGAATATGAGATCGTGACTAACGTAGTCCCTGGAACAAGATCAGTCACCTACCTTGTCACTATCGCAAGGATGTTCCAGGAAAGGTTTGCCTTCTGAACAGTACACAAGAGTAGTACAGCTGGAACAGGTAAATCCCTCATCAATTGGACAGTCGAAAGCACCTGCCATCAAACTCCCTGTTGCCACAACCTGCAGCATGACACAAACGCTCTCAGGGGAAATAAATTCAGAAACTTACAAAGTAAAATATTGCCAGAGATACACACTTAGTACTTGGAAACAAATGCCTATCATATCAAAGTAATGAGTATGGCAGCTGTCAATGGTGTAGTGCCATAGTTAATAAAGAAAGTATTATCTCTGCCACCAAAATCAAGACGATTTGGGGACACAAGGACGGTGTACGAACTCGTCAGGAGATTGTGAGCGTCCACCAGAACACTTTATAATGATCACCAAGACAGTGTGAGGACCCACCAAGCCCGTGAGGATTACCAAGAATCGTGAGGTTTCGCAAGCCAGTGTAAGGATCCACCATAACCGTGTAAGGAGCCTCCAGGATAGTTAAGATAACCCACCAAAACAACGAGACGACAGTGCAAGATACTTAAGACTAAGAGAGCGGAGAAGCCCGCCAAAACAACGTCGGGTAACCAGAGGAACTTACGGTAAGTAGCATCAACTTACGGTAAGTAGCGTCAGTAGCTGACGTGAGGAAGGCATGGTGCTGGGGGTGTCCTGATGGCTGACTTCCAGTGGCTCTAGATGGTCCTCTTTGGGCGTCTGCCTCCAGGCGATGCACGGCTGGTGTCTCTGTGGTCCCCTTCTGGTACCCCGATCTCTGTAGAGTAACTTGTGATGTTATTAGGTGAGACGTGCCAACCACGGGAACAGAAAGACTGCGCTTCCCTCAAGCATTTCTCAAGACTTGGATGTGGACCAGGTGAGTGGCTTGAGTCCTGCTGGGGATGGTAATGTTTGGAGGATAGTGGAAGACGGTACAGATAGAATGGGATAGATCCACATCCAGTGTCATGACACTGTACTAACCCGTGCCACAGGAGGGTGGTGGAGTGTGTGATGGAGGCAAAACAAGTGTCGCAGACAGGCACAGTTCCGGCTGGCCGGGACTATAGTACAGTCCTCAATCTGAAGGGCGTATTTATATACAGCTATTAGCTGCATCATGGCCGCCTCCGCCTACGAAACATATCGTCATATCCCACGGTTTTATTGCATTATGGAGTTTACCTGGCAGTAAAGCAATTGATGAGGGTGGACAACTGAATCGTTCGCTAACGATGATGATAATAAACTTTAAGACCCATGTTTACACCATGGCAAATATACCTCTTTCTCGCTCTGCCCAGACCATCCGCTGGACTCTGGATACGAGGCAGCTGAATAAAGTCATCAGAACACATCTATCTTCTTGAAAACACTTATCAAGATCTAAAATATATTCTGTGTATAGTTATGCGTGTAATTGCGAGGGAGTTCTACACTCGTAGGACCCCCATCTCTCGAACTTTACCACCGAACAACATTATTCAAGCTGGTGTATGCCGTTTGCAGTCACAGATCAAGTCTTCCTATCATTCCATCCACCCTTTATTCTCATTCCTTAAAAATACTTCTTTAATATCTTTTCAAAAAACGCTTCTTGCTTCATTTCATCTCCTCTGGTTTCCCTGTTTCTGTACTTCGAAGAACTTTTCACTGTTGAGGGCATTACAGTCTTAATGGTTCTCATCAAGTCACCCCTAAATCTTCCATCTTCCATACTGGACAAAGTGTTGGCCTTCAACCCCTCACTGTACCTCAGCTCCTCTGGACCTTCTCCATTAGTTCTTTGGGCCTCTTTTAGGTGTGGTGACCAAACACAGTGTCACTCCAGCAGACGGGCAGTTTTCCTTCAAAAGGATAGCTTCTGAAAACGTTACAGATATGGTGATACTAACACGAAAAGCAAGAGACAAGTCCACCTTCCCCTTTGGTCAGGTCAAGTCACAGCGGATGGTGTGACCTAAAGGTTGAAGCTCACACGCAACCAGAGGAAATGCTTACATGTAGCCAGCTGATTGGTAAAGTCCTGTGTATTTTCACAATGGGAGACACTAGAGCCTCAGCACCAATGAGATGCTCTTGGCAAGGTGTGAAATATCTAGAAAAGGCATAAACGAACAACCAAAGGGCTTGGACTCATATAAGACTCACGTTCCTCATGAAGATTCTCCACGTGTGCTGATGAAGGGTGTAAATACACTTGACAAGTCGCGCCTGAGATGTTGAAAGCCCCTCTAGAGGAAGGTAAAGTGCCAAGGGAGTAAAGGAGGAGACGGGGAAGTTGAGATGAACTACATAACAAAATCTGCCTGTACAAGTACTGGAAATGATAATCAGGAAGCAACTGGACGATTACCTGCATAAGAAGAACTGTTTAAGCGAAAGACTACATGGATTCAGCGAAAGGAAATAACGTATAAACACCTTTTATACTTCTAAGAGAGAGTGAGCTCCGTTTCACAAAAGAGAAGGGTGGGTGGATCATATGCATCCCTACTGCCTTGGAGCATTTGACTGGACCACATACGAGGCTGGTAAAGAAGCTGGATGTTCAGGTAGGAGGTGGGAAAACTCATTCGATGGATGGAAAATTGCGTTACTGGAAAAGGACAAAGGACGAATGCCGGAGAAGACTTCTCAAAATAAGGTGGGGGTCACCAATGGGGTGCCAAAAGGTTTGATCCTAGGACCACCTTTCTTCTTGATCTATGCAAATAACTTGCTAGTTCGGTTGGACTCATGCATGAATATATTGGCGGATGATGTCAAAGTCAAGTGGGAAGTAAAGAGGAGAAGGATTACATCAACAAACTCCAGAGTTGCTCAGATACGTGGCTGATGAAATTCAAACCGAGTACATGCATAGTAATGAGGATAGGACGCGGTGGAAAAAGCCCTCACTACATTATCCAGCAGGAAATAAGTAGAGGAAATCTGTGTGTGAGAGGAACAAGAGCTGATATTGTACCCAACCTGTCGCCAGAGTGCCACCGTAGGAGAACCGTAAGAAGACAGACTGTCTTCTGGTAAATATAAGAACCGCATTTTGATACAGAGATAAGGAAAACTTTCATATGATGGTCACATCCTACATCATTAAGCCAAAACTAGAATGTGCTCCATAAGTCTGGTCACCAATACTTAAAGAAGCAAGAAGGACTAAGAGAGAAGGTTCACAGGAAGGCAAAAGATGTTACAGTGCCAGATTTTGATGCTGTTGAGAGAGAACAGTTTTTCGAGAGATACAGAGACTAGACAACCAGAGGACATAACATAAGGCAAGAAACCTTTGTTAGGGACGTCAGCAACTACTTTCTATTGTATCACAATAGCTGATGAATGGAACAAACTAAGTAATCAGACTATGACTGAGGACGGTATAAACCAGTTTAAAAAGTTGCATGACAGTAGAGAAAGTTCAAGAGATGGGGTCCCACGAGTGTAGAACTCCTCCGCCCTCGGACTGTGGAAAAAAAAAGTAAGTACACGCAAAGCCATACACGAAAGTATATGAACTACATTTTGATAGGTTTTTCCAACAAGACAAATGTGATCTAATGATTCTATTCAGATGCCTCGTACCCGACGTGCAACAGATGGTCTGGAGAGAACGAGAAAGACGAGTCTGTGTGATGGTGTAAACACCTGATTACAATCTTATTATTATCATCGTTAGTGGGTCCTTCAGTCGTCCACGCTGATCTACTGTTTTACAGCCAGGTAAACTCCAATAATGCAATAAAAGTAAGGGTTATTACGATGTTTAGAATGTGTATTATAGACAGAGGCAGCCATGATGCAGCTTGTGGTTGCATATAAATACGCCCTTCAGACTGAGGACTGTACTCTAGTCCTGGTCAGCCAGCACTGTGCCTGTCTGCGACACTTGTTCTGCCTCCATCACAAACTCCACCACCCTCCTGTGGCACGGGTTAGTACAGTGTCATGACACTGGATGTGAGTCTATCCCACTCTATCCGTACCTTCTTCCACTATCCTCCAAACACTACTATCCCCAGCGGGACTCCAGCCACTCAAACCACATCCAAGTGTTGAGAAACGCTTCTGGGATGAGCAGTCTTTCTGTTCCCGTGGTGCTGGGTGGTTATGTCGTCTCGCTGCCGTACGCCATAGCAGGGCTGAGCGGCACGTTCCAACAAGCATAGTCACTCTACGAACAAAATTGGCACCGCCACAGCTTGGAGAGAAAATACAGGCAATGCTCCTTAGGTCATCTGTTTGTTTCCATTTGTGTTCTTGAATCTCCTCTGCTATGAAAAAATCTGAAAAGGAGCCTGTAGCCTGCTGCTTTTTGTCTTCCTATGCATGTGTCCCCTTGTCTTTCTTCCAGAGTACATAGATCGAAGGTTTTCTACATACTCCTCCTAATACATTCTGGAAAATACTTGTAAAATTCTTTTCGCCTTTTCTCGGACTCTCTCCACCAGTACTATGCCATTCCTCAGGTAGGCAGATCTGGCTTGAGTGGAATGTCGTTGTCTTAATAACATCACAAGTTACTCTGCAGAGATCGGGGTACCAGAAAGGGGACCACAGAGACACCAGCCGTACATCGTCTGGAGGCAGACGCCCGAAGAGGACCATCTAGAGCCACTGGAAGTTAAGCCATCAAGACACCCCAGCACTATGCTTTTCTCACCTCGGCTACTGACGCTACTTACCGTAAGTTGACGCTACTTACCGTTGGTTGATGCAACTTACCGTAGGTTGATGCTACTTACCGTAGGTTGATGCTACTTACCGTAAGTTCCTCTGGTTACCCGACGTTGTTTTGGCGGGCTTTTCCACTCTCTCAGTCTTAAGTACCTTGCACTG
>JAUUDZ010059935.1:0-10284 GCA_032361705.1 Panulirus versicolor | reverse complement strand
GCGGGGTGGCGACGGGAATGAATAAAGGCAGCAAGTATGAATTATGTACATGTGTATATATGTATATGTCTGTGTATTTATATGCATACATTGAAATGTATAGGTGTGTATATGTGCATGTGTGGACGTGTATGTATATACACGTGTATGTGGGTGGGTTGGGCCAATCTTTCGTCTGTTTCCTTGCGCTACCTCGCTGACGCAGGAGACTGCGACAAAGTATAATAAGTATAATAATAATCACTGTGCTGTTTTTTTCTTTTTGGTCTCGTTAAATCTTGGATATTTTATAATGGTAATATTTCTCTACATCTCATTTGTCTGTGCATGTGCATCTAAAGATCACTGAGAGTCTCATTTTTATGCCTATTACATTCTACATTGTTTCTTCATTTTTAATTTTTTTTCATTGTTTCCTCATACCATGTAGGGGACATATTGCACTTTTTACCCCATGGTGATTGAACATTCTGGTTTCTGAAATATTGCTGTTGTTCCTTGATTCAGGAAAACTTTTAATTGCTTTATCATCACTTCATGTTATATACAATTCAACGACAGTGGGTGGAAGGCATTATTCCAAGTTATGTACTCTTTCAGATACCAGGAGAAACTTCTAATGAAATTCCTCCACCTTTATTGGTGGTAGAGAATGACCACTGCATTGGTATTTGCGCAGGAGGTGGCACACCTAATGTACATTGGGTTAGCAGGACACAATTAGATGTAGTGAGCAGCTGGGTACCTTCCTTGACCTCATAAGCTACAGCAGCTATTGCTACATCTGGCACTGCTGCATACACATGTTAGGACAAGTCACTTCACATACTTGACATTAAGACAGGTATGCCAAAAGAAAATTTAAGAGGGTTTAAAGAATGCTGTTACTTGGCCATGTGGGAGAACAGTATTGTATTAAAGTATTTGATTGCACATTGTATGTGGATATAACTGAAAAAAATGAAAAAACCTATACTTGAAAGGGTAATTATGTTCTACTTGAAAGAACTATAGAATTTGATTAAACACAACATTAATTTGTGCAGATTTGATGATTCCTCCCCAAACATCTTCTACAACTATAGAATTGATTAACCACAACAATTGTTTGTGCAGATTTGATGTACCTTAACAAACATCTTTTTCAGCTATAGAACTGATTAACCACAACAATTATTTGTGCAGAGTTGATGAATTGTTTCCAGATATCTTCATTTACAAGATTTTTCCATACAGTAGCATTAAAAGATTAGATATAGATGGGTATTAATACTTATTACTGTAGATCAGTAAGGATTTTTTTTCTGAACACCAAAGCCAATTTAAACTTTACTGAGGATAAATACATCCTTTGGATAATTGAAGACTTTTTGTTAATGTAGGTTTAAGTGCTGAATCACATGTAAAATTTTCTTGACATATATGGAATACATCTCTTGTATTGGACACCATCATTACTGACAGACTCAAACCAGCATTGACCAGTCATCTTGCACCATAAGACCGTAAGCAGAAGTCCGCTGAGACGATGTTGCTTATCAGCAGATGGCATCAGGTTACATGATCCAATTGTTGTCTTGTCTCATAGCATATAATCCATTTATGTACTTTGATCCTAAACACCTACCAACCCACATATACTGGCTACTTATGTAAATTGGACTTCACCTGCTTGAGGTTACACCACAAGTGAAAGGTTGTCTTTTGCAAGGCTGTGTCATTAGGAGTATATCCTCATGAAAGAACTTGCTACAAAGGACTCTATATTTCCTTGCTATGGAAGTAGTGCATCTTTGGGCTGCAGGAGCCTTTTTAGGAAGGTCCTGGGTAACACCATGAATCTTTAATAGAACTGGTCCTATGGTAATTATAAAGAAACTTTAGTATGCAACTTTTCTTAAACATTGCATAATATTCCCAGTGACCAGTCCTCCTTCATTACATACCTGAAAGCTTCTTTCTATTTTCATTTATAACAGGGACCTCGTGAACTTGATTATACCCTCTTTTTCCACATAACTCAGCTTTACATTCATATCCCATAGCAATAAAATTTGATCCTTTGCATGAAAACTGTGAAAGCACTTACTCAATTCTCCTAAAATGTATTCCTAACTTTTTCAGTCCTCTTATCTTGTGATACATGGGTACCAACGGTCATTCACCTCATTTTCTGCTTTAAAGACAAAGAAACACGAAGGAATTCTAACAGCAACTGCCCATTTAGTCTTTTCGAGGCTGTTTGTGTTAGAGGAAGAGATATGAAGTTCACTGATCAGTGTAAAAGTAGAAAGACATACAAATTGAAGTAAAAAATACTGTGAACTTTTCATGTAGCTAGGAGGCTCAAATGATGTCAATTGTGGATTTCAGTGGAAATATTTATCAAATCTATTTTTAAACATATCTGTGGTATTACTTTCAAACAGTCTAATTGGTAAATCATTCCACATATCAATAATCCTGTTGAAAAAAGTACCTTACGTCACTGGGGGTGAAATGCTTGCCCAAGAGTCTGTATCATTGAAATCAACTGACATGCAACCAAGATGAGGAGGAAGGAGATATAGATAGTATGTGTGAGGAAAGGAACCAGAATATTCTGGCTTTGGCTTTTAAGTGAAACAAATTTCAATGGTAAAGGAGATGAATTGAGTAAAGTCTGGTTCGTGAGAAGGCAAACACTAAGGAAGGAGGAGCACTTTTGCTGAAGCAGTTGTTGTAAGAATGGGTGAAACTTGCACGGATTTGAGCTCCAGACCAATGTGGGTTAAAAAGGTGGATTGCAAGAGATGGGTGATAACATACAAATAGGGTTGTCGGTGAAGAGAGCAATGGGGAAAGTGGTAACAGGAAGTAATGAAGTGAGGAGATGGAGTGAGTATTTTGAAGGACTGCTGTATGTGTTTGATAAAAGGGTGGCAGATGTAGGGTGTTTTGGTAGGGATGGTATGCAAAGTGAGAGACTTGGAGAGTATTTTGGTGAAAAGAGATGAGGTGGTGAAAGCCTTGTGTAGGACGAAATGTTGTATTGTGGCTGGAGTGGATGGCATTGCTTTTGAGTTTAATTAGAAAGTGGGTGACTGTGTTGTTGATTGGCTAGTTTGGATTTTCATTGTATGTATGGATCATGTTGACGTGCCTGAGGATTGGCAGAATACATGTATATTGCCATTATATAAAGGTACAAGGAATAAATGTGAGTGTTCAAACTACAGTGTACCAATATAAATATGTGTTCAAAAGAGTGTACCAGTTAAGGGGTTTGGGAAAGGAGGGTAATGACTGAGAGAGTGAAGGCACGTACAGAGCACTAGACAGGAGAGGAACAGTATGGTTTTAGAAATGCTAGAGGATGTGTGGATCAGGTGTTTGCCTAAAAGTATGTGTGTGAGAAATAGTTAAGAGAAACTGATGGATTTGTTTGTGGATATGGAGAAAGCATATGACAGGGTTGATAGAGATGCCTTGTGAAAGGTCTTGAGAATATATGGTGTAAGAAGAAAGCAACTAGAAGCAGCGAGAGGCATATGAACAAATAGGAAGAGCAGAGAGTGAATGGTTTCAAGTGAAGGTTGGTCTTCTGCAGGGATGTGTGATGTCACCATGGTTGTTTAATTTGTTAATAGATGGGTTGGTGAGGGAGGTAATACAAGAGTCTTGGAGTGAGGGATGAGTATGCAGTCTGTATGGGATGAGAAAGCCTGGGAAAGGTCAATTGTTGTTTGCTGATGATACAACATGTGGCAGATTTGAGTGTGTAACTGCAAAATTTGGTGGCCAAGTTTAGAAGAGTTTGTGAAAGAAAGTATAGAGTAAATATGAATAAAAGCAAGGTTATAAGTTCTAGCAGGGATAAGGGACAGGTTAGTAGGGGTATGAGTCTAAAGAGAGAAAACCTAGAGGAAGTGAAGTGTTTTAGATACTTAGGAATGGATATGGCAGGAAACAGAACCGTGGAAGCTGAAGTGAGCCACAGGGTGGGTGTCGGGGCAAAGATTTTAGGTGCAATGGGGAATGTTTGGAAAGAGAGGTCACTGTCTTTATGGCAAATATGGATGTGTCTGTATAATAGTCCAGTAGGTGCTATATGGATGTGAGGTACGGGCTTTAGACAAAAATGTAGAGGATGGAATGAATGTGCTGGAAATAGAATGTTTGAGGACAGTATGTGGTGTCAGGATAAGAAATGATGGGGTAAGAGAGTGGTGCGGTAGTAAGATGAGTATTTATTTGAAGGTTGATGAGGACATGCTGGAATGGTTTGGACAGAGGGAGAGAATGAGTGAGGAAAGCATGACTGAGAGGATATGCATGGAGGGAACAAGGAAAAGAGGGAAACCAAGGAGGAGTTGGAGGGATGGAGTGAAAGATGCTTAGAAAGCTTGGGGTCTGAACATATTGGAGGGTGGTGTGCAAGGGATCAGCGAATTGGAGCAATGTTGTTTATAGGGAACAACATGCTGTCAGTGGGCTGAACCAAGGCATATGAAGTGGTTAAGGGAAACCACAGAAAGGGGAGTGGGGTCTGGTTGTGGATAGGTAGCTTTGGTATGGTGCATTGCACATGACAGCTAGAGAGTGTATGTGAACAGATGTGAACATTTCTTCCTCAGTCTTTGGTGCTACTTCATTGATATGGGAAATGGTGAATACATATGAAAGAAAAGATTTTGTATACATGTTGGCCATTTCATAAGTTAGTGAAGTAGCAGCAGGAACAGGAGTACTACTGCTTAGGTTTCTGGAGGGGTAGTGGCAGTGTTTGCTATAAACCCTTATTTCAGGCCCAGTCATCGTCTTTCTTTCATTTACCTCATCCACATGTGGGTTGCTGGCATTCACCCTCTTTTTCTCATGCTCAACACTTAACAGCACATAACTCACACATATCCATTTCATTTCTATCTTCTATTTCATTATTGATCATTGTCATCTGCGTTAGTGAGGTAGTGCCAAGAAGAGACGAAGAAAGGCCATATCTGCCTGCATCCATTCTCTAGCAGCAGAACCACAGCTCCCTCTCAACATCCAGGCCCCACTGACCTTTCCATGGCATACCCCGAATTGCTTCACATACCCTGGTTCAGTCCATTGGCAGCACATCAAACACAGTATACCTCATCATTCCCACTCACACCATTCTTTGCACACCTTCCACCCTCCTGCATGTTCAGGCCCCAGTTGCTCAAAATCTTTTTAACTCCACCCTTACGTATACATATATATCCTCTTTGTCAACCTTTGCTCATTCATTCTTTTTATATACTTTTTAGTATTTCAAAATATAGCAGTACAGCCACTGAACAAGTCTCTGCCACTGATTCACAGTGGTGCCACCAGTCAGGAAAGGTTGGGTGGATCCCAGGCCCACTTGACTTCCATCATGTGACTTGGATGCACTCGACCTCCATAGCTGCAGCTCTTTGACCTGGTTCCCTTCAACTGTGTACAATTCTTCGACAGTTTGTCTTGCTGTCCCAAAGCTTTGTTCTCTTCACATCCATTCACTGAGATCCTCTGTTCATGGGATTTAACTTTACACCAAAAGGATTGCTTAGGCTCCATCCAAGATGATCATGGTGGAGCCTTACCCTTTTCTTTTTGTTACCTAAATGTTATTGAACAATTTGCTGAATTCCCCTACCCAGTTACAGATCATTGCAACTGCTCTTGTAACACACTTGATCTCTTTATAACTCTGATTCCTCCCACTACTCATACACCATATCTGCCCCATTAGGGCTATCTGACCAGTCATATTTCTGATCATTTTAATTGGGTACACCCATTCTCTGTCCTCACCTCGAAATGTCTGCTTTAGCAGAGCTCAAATGTTGTCCCTGCACAGCTTCTGTATTGACTTTTCCTGGGATGGGTACTGCTTCTTTAGTTGGGATGCTTCATATTGTACTAAATGTATAGCAGAGGTTATCTTGGCTGGGATGGAGGCATACATCCCATGTTCTAAATCTTATTCTCCTCAGTCATGGTTTGATCACAGAAAGTTATGTATGCTGTCTGCATTAACCATGTCTTAAGTCAATCTTTTCCATTAATCCACAACTCTTGTATAATCAAAGTATTTCTTTACATCTTGATTTACAGGTTTCTTACTTAATTTTATGTTATGTCCTTTAGTTTTTCTATCCCTACATCTCTGAAAGAACTGTCTTCTGCCCACTTAATCAGTCTTTTTATAAAATCTTAATGGTTATGATCAGGTTACCTCTCAGTGTTTCTTTTCCAAGGTCAGTAAAGTTAAAGCCTTCAGCCTTTCCTTGTAGCTTAGCTTTCTTAATTCTGGTACCATCTCCTCTGGACCTTCTGTATGAGCTCTTTGTGATTCTTTAGGTGCAGTGACCAAATATAAGAAGCTTATTCTACTTTTGGCCTTATATAGGATATGAACAGTTCGTTACATATTTTCTTACCCATATTCGTTAAAACTATTCTGATATTTGTCAGCAGAAAGTTTGTCCCCCTTAAGTATTCTCCTCTTATGGGCCTCTGGCTACAGGTTAGGTACTTCCCAAGTACTTCATGCAAACAGAATCCTACAGCTTATTTCCTGTTTGTTATTAATCATATTGAGACCATCTTTTGCCTTGTCCCATCCTCATTAGGTTGCATTTGCTCGAGTTGAATTTCACCAACTATGTTTCAGACCATCTTTGGAGTCTTTTTAGGTCCCCTTGTAAGGTAATGCAATTTTACTCACTTTTCACATCTTTCTTAATGTTTGCATCTCCTTCCAACATATTCAGGTAGGATTCCATACCTTCAGGCAAGTCATTGATATAGACCAAGAAGAGTAATAGTCCCAGAACCAAACCCTGTGGCACTCCAATGATTACCTTAACCCATTTAGAAAAGTCGTCTTTAACATGCACCCATTATTTCTGCTTGGTGATCCACCATCTTAGTCAGCCTCTTATATGGTATAGTATCACATGCCTTCTGGCATACACACAGTCATTCCACCCTGCCTTCCCTATTGTACAGGACTGAGCTCACTCTCTCATAAAATTCTATGAGGTTAGTTACACATGAACTTCTCTCCTTAACACCATGCTGTCTCTCACTTAGGAAGCATCCCCACCAATGAAAATCATCCACTTGCTTTCTTATAATATTTTCCAGCAGTAGCAGGTGGCTCCCGCTGCTGCTGCTGTTCTGTAGTGGTGATATGTGGCAGGCAGCCACTCATCGGGGAGGTACTGCCACCTGGGTTTTGGGAGGGATACTGGCAGTAGCAAATGAGGTAGCACTTGTTACTTAACGTTTTCAGCCCAGATAGCTCTTAATTTCCCTTGCTTCAACCACTTTGTGGGTTGCTGGCATCCAACCTCATTACACTCATTTACTCGTACACAATACTTGACACCACATGCTTCATCCACTTCCTTATCTCTCTGTTCTTTTCGTACTCTGCAGACTATAATTTATGGGAGTTCAATCATCACTTTCTCTCTGGTACCAATTCAGAGCAGTGCCAACAATTGAGAAGGCCCACTTGACTGTCATTACGTGCTTGGGGTTCATCACACTTCCATAACTACAGCTCCTAGACCTGGCTTGCTTTGTATCCATTTCTGCAACATTCACAGCCTTAATTCTAACCTTCTCTCTGTTAAACATTATCTTATTACCTCCTCCTCTGATCTTTTATTTCTCCTTGAAATCCTGCTGTCCAATGCTTCTTCTCTACAGCATTAGATCTTTAGCTATATTTTCCATCGTTGCTTCTGCTCCGAGGGTGGAGTTCATGTTTACCTTAATACAAAAACGCCCATTGGTTGTTATGAAGATCTTGAATCTCCTGACTTTGATGCCATCTGACTCAAAATCTATCTGCCCCCTGTTACCTTGCTTTCATGTTTAATATATTTCCTTCCCAATTCCTGGCAACTATTTAACTTCTTGCGATGAAGCGCAACTCTCTTCTCATACACACACTGAGATCCTGCATGTAGGGTATTTCAGTGTCCATCACAAAGATTATGTATGGCTCAGACTCCTCCATTGCTCTCATTTTTGTTGTACAAAATCTTTGAAACTGTCCTAAGCTCTCACTTTCTCAAACACTTAGAATCCCATTCCTTTATGTCAAAGCACAAGTATGGATTTTGCAATGCTAGATCTACTGGTGACGTGTACTGTGTGACTCACCTCTGTTCCTTCTCTCTTAGGGATTTTGGTGGAACTTTTGTTGTAGCTCTCAACATCATAGCATTTGATGGTGTGGTATGAATCATAGTTTCCTAAAGTACCTTCCTTTACTTTCACTGCTTCTCTTTGTCCTCATATATGTCATTTCCTCTCAGGCTGCTTCATCATCACCACAGTAGGTGTCAGTAGAGTGACTTCCTACTCTAATCCTATCAGTAGCAGTGTTCGTCTGGGTTCTTTCCTTACAACTACTCTCTTTCTTCTCTCAAGAAATGATCTCTTTTGCTTTCAACCCTATTCACGCTTTTACTGATGATTCAACTTTACATACTTCTCATTTTTCCTCTCCTCCCTTTAATACTTTCAATTTTTTATACTGATCATGTTTCCTTTCTCAGTTTGGACCTGTACAGCATTTTGGATTGGGGAAACAGTAACCTTGTAAAATTTGAAAGTGCTAAAATGTAATTTCTCCCTATATTTCTTTCATAGAACTATTCGCTTTCTTTGGTTCAATTTCAAAACACCCCAATTCAGTTTATTAATAAAATAAACATGTTAGACAATGCTATATTCTCTACTCTTTCCTGGAAACTCCACTTAATCAACATCGCAAAATTTCCTCCTCAGAATCTGGGATTATCATATAGATGCCATGATAATTTTCCTTGTGAGCAGCTGTTTCACAATTACAGGGGTTTTATTTACTCAATTATGGAGTGGGTCAACCTCCATCTCTCCATTAACCAGAGTGAAGTCAGAAGCTTTCCATCACATTAATTCTCCTGTCATCACTTCTCTTTAACTTTACCTCTCTGTATGCTGCTATGTTGCAGTTCTTTCTCTATTATGTAGCTATCATTTTGACCATTGTTCACATGACCTGTTTGCATGTGTCCACCAAGATTTGGAGCAGTGGCACACATTTGGCTGCTGCTTCCCATAGCTTCTTTGTAGAGACTGGCCACTTGAAGATTGGCTATTATGATGCTTCCTTCCCTTGAACAGCAACCTATGGAATTTTCTCCCTTCTTTTGTTTTTTTCCTTTTGATATAACTTAACTTCTCTTAAGAGTCAGATTTACAAACACTTGCAGAGCCCTGATGGCTTTCTTGATTCTTTCTCAGTAACTTTTTCTTTCACCTGAGATGGGCTTGATTAGGAAATGTTATTTGCTTGTGCCATGTTGTTAAAATAAATCGTTAGTAAACCTGGTCTGTTGTTCAACGCCTTTTCCCGGTCTTCTTTCTCATATATAGTTATAGTGTTTGCCCTTTTCCATACACTTTCCAATCCCTTTGCACTATGCCTCCCTACAGTGACATCCTGAACAGTGATTTAAGTGGGTTATTTAATGTATCGGTACTGATCTTTAGCACATGTGATGAACTTTTATCAGAACTACAATACTTGTATTATTCGAGACCTTTTGATGTTCTGATAATCTTTTTTAGGTATCTCTGATTTCCAAAGCCTCCTCCTCATTCCATTTCATTGGTGTTGGGACTATAGAGTGTCTTCCATTGTGAAAACACTTTTGAACATGTTCAGTTTCTCACATATCTTTATACCATCCTCTACAATTTTTCCTGCTGAATCCCTTAGTCAGATTAGCTGCTCCCTAACTGACAGCTGACTCATGATGTATGTCTTGAAAAGTTTTGTATTTTCACCTGCCTTGTCCAGAGTATTATATTCTAAGTTTCTTTGTTCCTCTTTTCTCATCCTGCTATAGTCGTTCTGTTCTCTTTTATATCTTGCAAATGCTGGCTGGCTGGAATGCCATCTATATTTTTGCCTTGACACATTTTGAAGGATCTGTGCTTTAATATCTTTTATCAAACTATTCCTTCCTCTTTCTTATTGTTCCATCTGTATTAGAGGCTTGGGGATACCCATACCTCTTATTTTTTTATTTATTTTCATTCATTATACTTTGTCGCTGTCTCCCGTGCTAGTGAGGTAGCGCAAGGAAACATGAAAAAATGGCCCAACCCACCCACATACACATGTATATACATGCACGTCCACACACGCACATATACATACCTATACATCTCAACGTATACATATATATACACACTCAGACATATACATATATACACATGTAC
>JAUUDZ010059924.1:0-10285 GCA_032361705.1 Panulirus versicolor | reverse complement strand
ACACACCGCATACTCGCCCCTCTCTCCAAAACTCTTGCATTCACCTCCCAAACAACCCCATCTATAAACACATCAAACAACCATGGAGATATCCTGCACCCCTACCACAAACCGACATTCACTGAGAACCGATCACTTTCCCCTCTTTCTACTCTACACATGCCTTACACCCTTGATAAAACCTTTCACTGCCTCTAGCAACTTGCCTCCCACACCATATACTCTTAATACCTTCCAAAGAGCATCTCTATCAACTCTATCATGCCTTCTCTAGATCCATAAATGCCACATACAAAATCCATTTGTTTTTCTGAGTATTTCTCACGTACATTTTTCAAAGCAAACACCTGATCCTCTACCACTTCTGAAACCACACTGCTCTTCCCCAATCTAATGCTCTGTACATGCCTTCACTGAAATGTAACATAGAAAAGCTTCTCTACTTGATATCATCTTGGAAAATATCTCATAACTTTTCACTAAGCCAAAAGATAAGCATTTAATACCAAACCAATAATCACAGAATCTTTCAAAATAGGAACCATTTACTGGCTTTATTACAAGTCTTACTGACAACCAAACAATATCTTAAGCCTAGATGCATATCAACCATAGAGAATAGACCTGAAAATGAGATTTTCGAGCAAATTTACTTAGCACAGAAAATTACCAAACATGGCAAGTAACAGTTAAGGGTGTTAAAATCTTTAACCTAAGAAACCTTTTGCTTTAAAATGAAATATAACAATCAAATACTTCTTTACTAGATATAATCATGGAAAATATCTGTGCTTCACCAAGGCAATAGATACCCATCATACACAAAGCCACTAATCACAATATCTTTTGAAAGAGTAACCTTATACATACTTAATTTCTGGCCAAATGATACCCAAACAATATTTCAACACCAGATTTGTATTTAAGATGAACAATAGTTCTTATACTTAGGTGTTCAAGCAGATCTATTAACGCCCTTAGAAAAATACCAATAATTACAGGTAATAGTTTATGGTATTTTGTATCCCAAAATTCCTCTTGTTTAGAAATTGAACTATAATACAAAATATTTCTATACTTGAAATAATCGAAGAAAATATATTGCTTCCTGAACTTGAAATACACCCATTAGATACAGAGCAAATGATCAAAGGATTTTCACAGAGAGTAACCATTTAAATAGTTACATGCCTTAATTATACCCAAACAATATTTCAAACCAGATTTTTATTCATGATGAACAACAGCCCTTAAACTTAGGTGTTCAGGGTCTATTACCATTAGAAAATTTCCAAAAAACACAAGGTATTTTTTAGCCTAAAATATCTTTTGTTACAAAACTGAGTTAATGCATAATGAAATACTTCTGTACATGAAATAATCATTAAAATTTCTCATAATGCTTCCTGAAGCTAACAAATATCCATTAAATACAAAACCTATAATCACAGGAGCTTTTTTAAAAGTAATCATATAAATACTTAATTAGAGACCTTATTGAGACCTAAAACATTAATTCAACCAAACTCATATTCAGCATGATAAATAGTCTTTATACATAGGTTTTTAAGCAAATCTGCTACCCTCAGAAACACACCAAAATTTGCAGATAAGAGTTCAGGGTATTTTCTTTTACCCACAAAACCTTTCAAAACTGAAATATAAAATAGAAAAGCCTCTCTACCTGATATAATCTTGGAATTTGTCTCAAAACTCTTCACTAAGCTCATAAAAATGTCACAAATAATCATAGGATCTTTTGAAAGAGTAAATGTTTAAATAGTACAGGCTTTACCAAAATCCAAAACAATATTTCAAACAAAGATTCTTAATCAGAATGAAAAATATTTCTTATACTGAGTTTTTCAAACTAATCTATTTTCCTCATAAAAATACCAAAAATTACAGGTAATAATTCATATATTTCTTAGTCCAAAACATATAATAATGAAGAGCTTCTATACTTCAAATAATCATGGGAAATATAATGCTTCCTAAAGCCGACTGATACCCATTAAATATGAAGCCAACAATCAAAGGATTTTCATAGAGAAACCATTCATATACTTCCAAGCCTTAATGGTGCCCAAACAATATCTTTACAGCAGATTCGCATTCTGAGCGAAGAATAGCCCTTACACTGTCGAAATCTTTAGGGATTGAACTGTTTTCACTTTAAAAGCCAGTCTTAATGATGCCTGGATTACCTCTGTTTCTCATACAGAATATCAAACTTACCAACCTCATTACTTTGAAAAAACTAGTACCCCTCGAAGCAACTATCTCAGGAAGCTACTTTAACACAGCGTCCATTTCAACAACAAGAATTCTTTAGTTCAACAACTTATATCACAAATTTGGTATGGAAACGAGGTTGTAGGCTCTGGGACGAAGTGGAGTTTCAAGGTCAGCGTGAGGTTAGTGTTCCTCAGTCAGCGTGAGGTTAGAGTTTAACTTAGGCTGAGCTAGGGCCTCAGCTTTGTCCCTGAGCTTCCATCCTCATATTCCAACACGAAAGATATATCAACCATATCTCTAAAACATGCTGAAAGTAGCTATTCTTAAAAAAGGCGTACTGGCAATAATTCACTTACCACCAACATGCAGACGAGACATGAAGCATCAGTAACACAATCGAAAGTCGGTAAATGAGTACTGCTTGTATTTACACGATTACAATGGTTAGAAAGTTTCAAAGCCACTGCCAGACGTACAAGCAAATCACTGGTACAGTCAACGTTGTCAACTCGAAACAGTCGGGCAAGTGTGAACTCCGGGAGGATCGAGTTGGCTCGAATCATTCACAAGGGAGAGGGGTCGGGCGGGGATTAAATGGTAGTGGATTTATGGGTGGGGCAGAGGGAGTTAGCAGAGGTGATATTACACAACGGAGCAGACATGTTACGATTCTGTCATCCATAGAAACCATCACGATTATTTAGGAAGACTGATTACGGTAACGATTGCACCCACAGAGCGTTGGAATCGATTGATTCGAAAGGTTTGTAATCTATTTACAAACATTATCGGAGGAAAACAGGACCAAACGCATATTTCATTGGCTGAAATGTGACTACGAATATTAGGCTTAATAAGAAATTAAAGTCAGCATCTTCAAAATAATGCCAAAACCTAAAGGCTATAGCTAGATTCAATGTACTGCAAGAAAAAAAAAAACTATTTTCCAACCTGCAATATCTCGTTGGCCAGCTTTATAGGCAAGACACACTCACAATCTGAGTATCGGCCTATTCCATATTTCATTTCCCCCAAATTTACTCTTTTCTGTGGAGAGCATAAAATTGAGCTTCATAGCTGGAAAGTAATGACAATGTAATCATATTCCCGAATACTTTTGCAATGGAATGTTACGATTATTTTGGAGACCATGAAATCGATTACGACTCCTCAAAAAACATGGAATAGATTCCAATGATTAACGATTCCTGATTACCCTTACATCATGTCTACATCGTAGTCTAAACGAAGGGTGCAAGTAATAATTACGAAAACAAAAATAGTGAATTGTGACAAGCATTAACTATATTAAACGTAATTTGTTGTAATCTACAGTTTAGAAATGCTATGGCACATATACATAAAATTACTCCTCCATTATCTCTCTCTCTCTCTCCATGTTAGTGCATGTTTTTCTGCACATGTGGAAATTTTCAAAATACTGTTACGTATTCGAAGGGTGATAATGATTGGAGGTTGCTCTTTTTACGACAGGATGACTTTAATAAGACTTATTTACAGTTTGCATGATCCTTGTACTTGTAATAAATGTTTATATAATAATTGTAATAAATTAATAAATGTTAAGCTATAAGATGCTCAATGCAATACCCCTCAAAAAATCAATTTTATGACACCCAAGTCATTATAATTTTAACACGTTATGAAGACATTCATGATTAATTTAAAAACAAAATGAAATAATCTATAAGAAGACTCATGAACTGAAGTGAGTATGAATGAACAATTCATCACATTTTACACAGCAAACAAATCCATCTAAGAGCCTTTTATACTAAAGATGCACTTGATCCGACCTGAGCCACTAATGGCACATCCAAGAACGGGCTATTATTGACAAGGGTCCGTGACAAACTTAGTATGAGCACATCTTCACACACACACACACACACACAGCTTTCGACTAAGAAGATAATCTATATTGGACTCTACGGATGGTGCTCATGTTAGACATGACATCTTGTGCGTTAAGTAGCGGTCCTCGCTTTCTTTCTTGCTTCTTAAGGTCTGTGGTTTTAATTAAGGTAGTAAATGTCATAATCAATTTGAACACTTTCCTCAGATCATCACGATCATTTCCAGGGTCGTACATGTGATCTGAAAGAATAAATGAAAATAAAAAATATAGTGATAATATAACCAAGAAACAGGTGATACAGGCCTTTATTTACTCAATGTATGAAATAAAACACGAGGGAACATATTTGCAAGATAGCAGAGATAGCTAAAAACAGCACAGTGTGACAAGTCTCCCTGGTGATAATGCCAACTCGTCATATATATAATGCTTCTGTCACCACGGTTTAATGACGTATTTATCAAAATATGCCAGATTATCATAGTATATACCATTTAGTAGCGATCTCGGTCTACGCTTATTATCATTAAATTGCAATAAGAGTGGGCAGAGATAGATAATAATCGATATGATTTTTTTTTTTTAGAAATACGTATGCATTCACTATTAGAGTCACTGACCATACAACATGGTATCAATAATAAACTTATCATCACTTACATCTCAATAATAAGGATGGGCCAAGACGCTCTCGAATCATTGGCAAGGGCCGAGGTGTAAACATGAAACCAATACGGATGGTATAAACTGTTATTGTGGCAAATTTTCATAATTTTGGCAGAACAAGTGTACTGGAACAGTATGTTTACCACGAGTTGGTATCACCACCTTAATCACTTGTCACACTACCACTACCTTACAAGTACGCTCCCTCCACTCTATGTTTTCCATTCCTAGTAACATTAAGGCCTACTCCCCTTGTTTCTTTCTATCTTATTATTCTTTATATCCTATTATTTCAAGAAAGATATAGGATATAGTGTGAATAATGATACATATCGATGTATGGAGACCCATCTGGTGAGAAGACAATGGTGAAATAATTCTTTTTCTTGGCAACGAATCTTTTTCCCAGCCCATTTCAGCACACTGCAGATAATAGGCACGGCAGAAATTGTATCTATAAGTTATGTTTCGGCTAATATCTGCGCTTTCGAGGTTTTGTCTTATTTGCGCCTTTCTAGTCACAACGACAATTTGCTAGTTATTCTCTTTGAATTGCCTACATTACATTCTAGCTTTTACCACAGTAATCTGCCTGTTTCTGACATCTTACATTATCACAAACAGCTTCGAATGGACCCAATCGTCTGTGGCTATTCGAATTCCTTTCTATCCTTTTGTATTCTTAATAGTCACCTGAGCCCAATGAACTACGGTTTACACATGGGCCGACCTGTGCCAAAATGGCACTCCAAGCACACACATTCTACCTGTGCCAGTAATGGCACACCCGAGAGCGGGCTGTCATTGACATGAGCCCGTGCTGAGCTTAGTCTTGGCGAATCTTTACACACACACACACACACAAACACAATTATATAAATAAGAAATCTTATTATCACACGAGGAGAATGTCTAAGAGAGAGAGAGAGAGAGAGAGAGAGAGAGAGAGAGAGAGAGAGAGAGAGAGGTAAAAAATGACAACGGAAAAAAAGGTGACAAATAAGATAATATTTTGGAATACGTGAACTTCATGGTCCTTTTTAACTACACATGTCCAACCGTTTGGAGTAAATGAAAAAATATTCAAATAAATAACTGTATATGAAAAACAGGTGTTTCCTACTTTAATTTGTCCTATCATCTCGACTCATCCCCAGTTGGAAGGCAAAATTAGTTTTACAATGGAGAAATAAGCTTCTCATGCTTATATCTTACAATATGTCGCTTTTGAACATATATAAGGTCTTATACATGTGAAGATAAGAGCAGCAGTAACTTATTCTTACAAATTATATGAGCAATTCATCTAATTCTTTTGTTAATCTTATGTACATATATAGAGAAAATTAGTTAAGATAATAACTTGAAATTACTTCTAAATTCGCGAAATACTTTGTATAACAAGAGATTTGGATATACTTTTAGAATAGATATAACTGAAAAACCTTGTAGAGAACGTATGAGCATATAGAAAATGTAATTTTTATGGGTAACAAAAACAATGAAAACTATTCAGTTGAATATCTTAAAATTTGATCTTTAATAATTCACCGGTGTTGTTCGGGTTATCATTAACTGACGATATATCTTAACCCGAACCTGTGGTTATAATCATCAAATGCTGTGACTAACAAATTCCATAATGAATTAAGCGATTTTAAGTATTTTTTGTTGATTCTGCGTATAGTCTTATTGTCGACTGTATATATTCATAATAGTAGGATGAGACATATCTCTTCTCACTCAGTACAACCTTATCATTTAAACGGAAGAAAGCTACATATTCTAAAGAAAACTGAATTGTGTATATAGCACTGGCCAAACCGGTAGATAACTGTTTTTCTTTTCCAAAACTAAGAATAGTTGTTTTGATTCTTAAAGAAATTTATAATTTTCAGTCCACCTTTTCATACCTTTTTAGCACTGGAGGAAGCCTCCCTCAACCCCGAAAAAAAGTCACCGGAAGGGTTAAGGAAAAAAATGATAGGGATAATGGAATAATACATCCCCCCCCTCCCCAGGTGAAAAAAAAAAATTGATCAACTTTATTGACTTAGAGTCTGTATGAATGTTGGCTAAATGAGGAAGTAAGACAGGTTCCGCCAACGGGCCTCTGAATCCATATCTGGGATTCGTGATGGTTTGTTTCCTGATCAGAAAAAGCTAAGGAAGTATCCAAGCCTCCTGGTAGAACACATGAGATGAAGGTTTGCAGCTATGCTGTTTGGAATAAGCAACCCCATCAGTTCTTAAATACAAAGATCACGATTTCCCAAAGAAACATAAGAAGAGCATGTGTAGACGACTTCCTAAGTCAAAAGATCGTAAGCAGAAGAATGCCTATCACATCGGAATAAGATCCGACCTGTTTCAAGAGCTGGCATTTTAGTAAAGCTATAGTTCCCAGTTTATTCCAAACCAAATGTTTATTGAGCTGGGAGTTCAATATGAAAATAATGCGAAAGACAGGCCTTCCCCAAGACAACCATTCCTTTAAAATTCTCAGTGGGGAGGGACCTGCTCAAATGATTATTAAAAGAAAAAAAGTTTTATGACGGTTCAGCTTGTTGAGAGCTGCCATATCAAAAGTGAGCTAGGTGAAAGCTGCCTCATGATTATTTAGCCAAAGAGCTCCTCATGAAGATTCAGCTAGACGAGAGCTACCTTGTAATGATTCAATTAAATGAGAGCTACCTCATGGTGGTTCAACTACAACTGCTTCATGAAGCTCGCCGAGATAGGTCATCACCTCAAAGAGCAAGCAAATGTTGAAATATTGGAAGAAGTGATGCTGTTGCCATCTATCGTGGTGCCTCTAATACCAGACAGTGGAAGCTGTAACATTCAAGAATGAAACAGACTAGTCATACGCACTGAACATATTGCAAAAACTGTTAAGACTAGTTAGATGCACATTCTGAGATCCCACTCCTTGGCTGGCCGCCTTGATCACCATACCTGAACCATATTATGGGCACATACACACAGAGTAAGATGTGTGATGCAACATGTCGGAGAATACTATTCAACAAAGTAAACGGATTGTGGGAAAGCCTTCGTCTACGACCCGACTTTAAACACCTTGTGTGGTCAACACCAGTAACAACGCTCCACCAGGACACACCAATTACTGTTATTGTATTATCGTTCCCCACACAACAGAAGGTTATCTCACCTTACATTTACTATTGATCCGAATGTCGTGTGATTACAATTACTTTCTGTACTTAATTTTGGAAATGAAGACATAATTCGTTGATATACTTCCTGCCATAGTGAGTGATGCAACGGTAACTACATCAACTAGCCAAACGTATTTCCGCACAATGGCCGTCAATTTGTGTTAAATAATTCAATTCAAATTCAAAGCTTCATATCAGGATTACTGGAAAGAATAAAATTCTACTTACCTTAGGATTTGATAATGAATCCATTTGCTCTCAAAACCTAATTCGTTTGGGAATAAAGGCACACTGTGACTGAATATTGACAAGTGATGAAGGACCAAGTTTCAATGGCAATGTTAACGAGTTCTTGCCTGGACTTAATGTTGTGCTCGTCTCTGAATCCTAATTTTCAAGTACCTCCACACATTTTCTATTATATCAATATCTGGATTTGTGCAGGCCATAATGCCATTGTGGGTAAATTGTTTCTCTGAACTGTACTGTATACCGAGAGCGATGAGGGGTGGCAAATTATCATATTAGAATATCCAAGGGCATTTTCCAAAAACGTTGGCAACACTGGCCACAGATTTTCATCCATGACAGCTGTGTATTTTTCTGAATTAATATCTGCATCCACTGGTACCAAAGTCCCTACACCTTCATGTGTAATATAGCCCATAAACATGCCACTTGCAACTATCTTGGCCGTCTAATAACCACTTTCACCAAGGAACACGGAGACCATTTTCACACTCCTTTCGCTACTCATAAACTAAACTGTTCTTACCCAGGACTACTTGCGTTTCATCAGAAAATATATGTTTCATTTCGTATTTGCATTCTTATGGAGATTCGATCTACGTACACAATGTTTCTTCGTTTCACAAGCGTGTGTTCCACTGGTAATAGGCTTTTCTACGATGGATTCACAAAAATTTGTGAAGGTACTTAGTTTCTCTCACTGGGCGTTTGATAATGTGGTCCATCAGTCTCTGTGGCAGTTAACCCATAACTCTGAAAATAAATAATGGAGCCCGGTGCTCGAGATGGGTACACGTGGCTGATGATGCATAACTCAGTAGAAATAAGAACAATTTAGTTGCAAAATGCATACAGTATTATTGAGAACATAGGGGGAATAAAGTAATTAGTAGAAAAACAAAAATTTTAGTTACCTCAATCCCAGCTCTTAATACACTTGGTATAATTTTACACGAATGATTCTCTTTCTGCTTCGTCTTCAACTTAAGTACATACGCTGTAAACATTCAGGTATATGAACAAATGAGCATTATTGATGTATAAGCAATAGCAAACCCTTTTCATTTACAAGCACAGTTGCGAGTGGAGAGTGTTTAGGTCCCTCACCTCCGACGGGCTGCCCTAGAGCATAGGGAGGTTCAATCTCAATCATCATCAGATCACCACTTGAAATGAGGAACTAGGTCGGGACTTTGGCGACGTATAGGGTCTGCAAAAGTTTTCATTTAAGTATTAATGACGACAAAGGTTACTTATCAAATACCACATACCAAATTGAATTTATTGAATAGTGTTTCAAAATGCAGAGAATTATGATTATTGAAGACTTATTACAGAAGCTCCATTAATAAAGCTGTATATTGCCGAAGTAATAGCTGTGAATAACCTGCCTACCTACATGTAAATGGAACATTAGCAGCTTGGGATTCGTTGCTAGGTATCTGTGAATGGGCATTAGAGAGATAATACAAATGGGATAAAGTGGTTGCACTTTTGAAAGATTATTTGTCTAGTAGGTGCAAGGGGGAAAAAACTACACGTATATTGAGAGGAACGCTAGACAATGCGTGCCATTTAAATGCGTCAGAAATGGTTGAAACTATTCATGTTAAAAAACTGCTGACTGATAATTTTGCACGCCATGTGGAGCTTCCATTACGCAAGAGGAAAGTTACATACTGACGTAAGATAGAAATTCCCTGTAGATGTGAATGAATTCATTTTTAAAGTCTAGTACTGATACGAGAAATACACACCCACTGATTTCTACTTTAAGCAGAACCTTGTTAAGGATACTGAGAGGACCTTAAATGTAATGGAAATATTTAGAAGTGAGCAAGAAAACCGAGAAAATTAGAAAAGTAATTAGGTTGATAATAATAAAAGAAAAGGAACAGTACAATGAAGTGTGTGCACAGATATCTGGCAAAGAGCGAGAAGCAAATGCTTGCAATGATGTACAGTCAGGTCAAGCAGGGAGCAATCACTTATAAAAATTTGTACATAGTATTGAAAGGAAAAAATAACTATGGATATTTGAAAGGAAGAAAATAGAGCAAGGGACAAACCC
>JAUUDZ010059913.1:0-10285 GCA_032361705.1 Panulirus versicolor | reverse complement strand
ACCTCGTCCTCACACACACCCTGTGACCATACCTCGTCCTCACACACACCCTGTGACCATACCTCGTCCTCACACACACCCTGTGACCATACCTCGTCCTCACACACTGCCTGTGACCATACCTCCCACCACAGCTTCTCCTCCCGTATGTCACATAATCTTCACTCAGAATATTAGCCATGATTTTAAGTTCTATGTAAACCTTACTCGTGGCGTTATTTGCTAGTTATTTGAGCAATGACGAAAAGATTTTAAACGACTTGAATTTGAATTTAGTGGTCTGCATTAGACCACCCACAACGGAACACAGTATTGATCGTTCAGTTACTAATTGATCATTCATCTTATCTCGATTTCTTTTTCAAGATTTACCTTTCGAATTAGAGGGCGAAAATGGAGATAAAATGTCCATCGTGATCAGTGTCGTATCTTGAATCCCCTGCGTTGTCTTTCAGGGGAACTGAGATGATTATAACACTTTATGTCGTTATCAGAATAGCGTTCCCCTTGCCCCCCTTAGTAAAGAACAGAGACAAAATTAAAGCAGCATTTGATTTGAGGTACAAACCCCAGAGAATAGATAAAACATTGCCGGTGATAAACCCCAGAGATCATGGTAAATCATGGTAAATCCCCAGAGACAAAGCCAAGATACTCATCATTGTGAAGGAGGAAGACCCCCGAGTAGAGAGATGATGACCTGGACAGTCGAAACTGCGAGATAGTCAAACCCCGGAGAACAGACCTGACCAACACGTTCATCGTTAGGAATTAGGCGGACAACACCAGTGATGAGAGATAACCAGTATGAGAATGGTAAACCCCGGAGAAGAACAAAGACGAAGATCACCATCACTGAGAAGGTGAACCTCGGAGAACAGACAAGACCAGTACGATCTGTACTGTGAACGAGATAACTCCCCGGAGATTAGAAGAGACCATGAGAAGCAACCCTCGAAGAGTGACGAACCACAGAGAGAAGAAACAACACCAACATATCCACCCCGATACCACAAGCAAACCCCAGAGAGAAGGCACAACACCTACATAGCCACCACAATACCACAAACAAACCCCAGAGAGAAGGCACAACACCAACATAGCCACCACAATACCACAAGCAAACCCCAGAGAGAAGGCACAACACCAACATAGACACCACAATACCACAAGCAAACCCCAGAGAGAAGGCACAACACCAACATAGTCACCTAAATACCACAAGCAAACCCCAGAGAGAAGTTGTAACTGTGACCAGTTAAGAAAGGCAGACATCTGTCACCAGCTTTGGGTTAGAGTCACCACCACAGCTGAGACGAACGACAGAGCAACACAGGCGAGGCCACGACGCGGGCGAGAGCCGGGGCGACAAGGCCAGCACAGTGAGGACGAGGGACGGACCACAGCCGCCAGCGTAGTGCAGTCAGGGGGAGAGAAGATGCGTCACAGTGGAGGGAAATGCGGACGACTTTACGATACACGCCAGGTGACGTCGGTCAACACAGGAGGAAGAAGACAGCCACAGGATGGATCATGAGGAAGAAAAAAAATGATAGAAATGACAAGAGAAGAGAATTATTTATAGACAAAAAAATAAGCTAGGGACAAAGAATACAGATACCGTACAAGAACAACAGTAGATGTAAGATAAAGATAACTGTCTCCAACGCTAAGAAAACAGTCGTGTGAGGAACTTTAAGGAAAACAAATAAAAGAAGCACAAATGAAAGTAAAGAAAAGGCAACAGCAAGAAAAGGGAAAACTATGTGAAGCAAAAAAAAAACAAAAAAAACGGTAATTAAGAAAACGTAACACGGCAAAGGTACGCGGAGGACTACCACGCCCTTGACCCTTGACCCTTAAGTGTGTGTGTATATGTGTCTTTGTTGGGAAAGGGGGGTGGGGGCAGGGAATATCGTCAGTCTGGCAGCGGTGCCATGGCAGCATGGTAGGGGGAAGGGGGAGTGTAAATATTTGTGATATTTACCTTTGACCTTTTGATGATACTCCAGTCAACCAGTCAATAAGGAGAGACCAGACGCGACACGAGTAGTTAACCTACCTACACTGGCTGACACTTGTGTGGGTGGACCCTGCGTCCTGGCCAGGGAGCTGGTGTGGAGTGGGAGTTGGGATTCTGATTTTCGCCGCAAGAGCGACGAGTCTGTTGGCCGAACGGGAGTGAGGACACACACACACACACACACACACACACACACACATTTCCTGAGCACTGCAGGATATATATATATATATATATATATCGTTGTTCATGTAAAACCTCAGGAACCCCATCAGGGAGCTCCTGCAGTTCCTACAGTAACAAGGACAGGATGACTCCTTTGAAGCGAGAAGTTGCCTGACGAAACTGTCCCTCTCATTTGTCAGCTTCTGACGTGACTATCCTCCTCGTCAGTCTCCACTCATCCTCTCCAGATAACCAAGCCGTGTCACCACATTCCGGTCGACTTTCTCAGTCATTCTCCGATTACTATCGCACATCCCTCTCCCCGTGTCGTTCCTTACACGATCAGTCCTATCCTACGCATTATCGTCCTCAGGCATTTCATTTCCAACATGTCTTCACCTCTTCTGCTCCTCTGTAATTAGGTCCCAAGACTTGTACCCATACAACACCATTGGGACTAATGTACCATTAAACACACCCTCCCTCCGCTTACTTCTTAATGTTGCCAAAATCTTTTCCCTCCTCTCCCATCCTATGATTTGCTTTAGCTTCCATGGTTGTATTTGCTGTCATGTCTATTTCCAAGTATTTATGCACTACGTCTTATTCCGAGATGCTGCACAGATCCAGTTAAGAGAGAAGGAGGATACGTTCCGTGCGAGATAGAGAACGGGTATTTGAATAGGGTGGGGAAGGAAAATGTGTTGAAGTTGTAAATTGAAGCCATCAGAGTAAGAATGAATAGGGCTACACGGTGAAGAGAGATCATTTACGAAGAAAAAAGTGTTGCCGAAAGGACAGAACCCGCAATGATAGTACTGTTGATACAATAAGAGGGAGAAATCGTTCCATTAATGACTACTGCTGTAATGGGTCTACTAGAAAGGAAGCTATATATTAGAGAGCTCATAGAAAAAAATGAAGAAGTTTAGAGAGCAAAGGGTAATGCCACACCCTATCAAATGCTTTGAAGATATTGAACGCCAGAAGTGAGTTGCATAGGAGAGATCACCAGTAGACTTACCACCGCGAAAGCTGTTTTCGGGGTCAAAATTAGGGAATGGGATTGTAAGTGTTTCAAGATGTGAGAGATAAGAAGAGTTTCAAAGGCTTCGGGATAAAAGAAGAAAAAGCGATGAGGTGATAAACTGAAGGGTTAAAGTAGTCTCCTTTTTTAAGCATGGGCTGCGTCAAGGTATGTATCCAAGAAGAAGGAAAAGTCTGAATATTAAGACATGGACGAAGTAAGCGAGCAAGGATCAGAGCTTGTTCAGAGGCACATCCATATAGAACTCGAGGAGATATGCCATCTTTTTCATGTTCCTTGTCCACAATGAGGCTGAGTAAGCATTCAGAAAAGCTTGCAAGAGGAGAATGCAGGAGAGGGTACAGAGTCAGTATGAGGACACAGGGAGAAGGGCTTGACAGTTTCGCCCAGTAGAATTAGTAGAATTAGAGGAAATTAAGGTGCTGAAAAGAGCGACTTTATCAGTGGGAGAGTTAGGTATAGACTGATCGAGTTGGAAGGGAGGAGGGAAGGTTGGATGACATAAGTAACTAGATATACTTTTGGTTAAGGGCCAAATGAACATTTATGCTTAGAAGCCTCAAAATCAATACACTTCTTTTTGATGGAAATGTGTTTGACTTTACAATCAACAGCCTTGCAGTAACTTCGAGATGAAATGAAAGCAGAGAAGGATTCAGTGGAAAGAAAAGTTCATGGCCCGATGTACTTTGTCCGTAATGCGACAGGCATCAGAGCATGAGCGATCAGACCATGACTTGGGCTGGGAGTGCAGAGGGATGTGGTAGAAGATGGGATTCGGGATGCCATCATAACCTACAAGTAGATAACCTCTGGGAATAGGCAGCACAGCTATAGTAGGATTTCCGGCCATCAAGCAGCAGCCGTTCCAAGGAAGGTTTGTACAGAGGCTGCACATGGGCGACCGTTGAGCTGTCCTAAGGTGTCATAGTTGGCGCTTTGGGGAATGGAGGGAGAGCAGTGGGTAAAGACGCCCTCTTGGAAATAAAGATAAGACTGTGATCAGGGGGACCCTAAGGGAGTGGATGTAGTATATGGATAGTTGGAGGGTTCAGAGATAAAAAGAAAAGAGGTCGAGTGTGTCGGAAAACTGGTCGAGAAGGTTGGGAACTCGAGTTAGGTGCTTAATGATTTGTTCCAGATCGTTAAGAAGGGAAAAGAAAGTGCTTCGGCTCCGCCACCATCCTGGGTAGAGCCTGACCAATCCTTGCAGTGTACATTGCAATCACCAATACAGAGGATTTCAGCGTTTGTATGTAAATATGTGAGGAGAGCGACGCCTCATGACATGATGTTATATGCTCAAAGAATTAGACATAGTTGGAGAGAGATTTGGGAAAATATACGTAAACAATGGAAAGTTACGGGGGGCATAAATTTTTACCCTTAGCAGTCTAGAGCTCACTTCCTAACACTCTCACACGCTTCCAGAATTTTTTCTCCAGGAGTAGTGCTACTCCTTCCTTAGCTTTCTTCTGACCAACCCCTGACTTTACTCACAAGACTTTCCCTACCCACTTTTCCCCCTTACCCATGTTCTTCGTTTTGGTCAGAGACAGAACATCCAGGTTTCTTTCCTCAAACCTGCCACCTATCTCTCCTTTCCTCTCATCTTGGTTACATCTACACACATTTAGTCACCCCAGCCTTTGAGGAGGATGAGCACCACCCGCTTGACTCCTCCTTCTGTTTCCCGGCGTAATTCATCCTCAAAGAAAACAACATCACCACCCCCTCTGTCAGCTATATAGTGCCATGAAATATAAAGAAATATCACATCCGCTCACAATCATTATGTAGGTGTCATGCGTAATACACCGAAACCACAGCTCCCTATCTAAATCCGTGCTCCCAAAACCTTTCTATGGTTTAGCCCTCACGTTTCACTTACCCTGGTTCAGTCTAATGACAGCACGTAGACCCCAGTATATTACTTATTTTCAATTCACTCTAATCCTTGCACGCACTATGTTCAGGCTCTGATCACTGAAAATCTTTTTCCTCCATCCTTCCACCTCCAATTTGGTCTTCCGCTTTTTATTGTTCCCTTTATCTTTGCCACATAACTTTGTAAACCTTTCCTTCCTCATTCTCTCCATATGTCCAAAGCCTTTTAATACGCTTTCTCCTCTCTCAACCACACTCTTTTATTACCAAAAATTTCTCTTACCCTTTCATTACTTACTCGATCAAACAACCTGAGACCACATATGTCATTTCATTTCCAACACGTCTACCCTCCTTCGAAAAATTCTATCTATAACCTATGCCTTGCAACTATATGATATTGCTGGAAGTACTATTCCTTCCTTTTTGCTCTCCAAGATAACGTTGTCTCTCCACACATTCTTCATCGCTTCCAGAACCTCCACCACCTCCCCACCCTATGACTTCTAGATATCTAAAGCACTTTACTTTTTCCATTTCTTCTCCATTCAAACATATGTCTTAATTACCTTCTCCCTCACCTCTGATGAGCCTGACTGATTACCTTGTTTTTATTCACATTTACTCTTAAGTTTCTCCATTTACACACTCTTTAAAACTCAATCACCAACTTCTGCAGTTCTCACTTGAATCATCCACCTGTGCTGCATCATCGACGAATAACAAATGCCTCACTTCTCATGCCCTTTCATTCCCAACATACTGCATAGTCGCTCCTCTCCAAAACTCTTGCATTTACCTCCATCAGCACACCATCCATAAGCTAATTAAACAACAATGGTGACTCCGCACACGCTTGCCGCAGACCGACTTTTACTGGAAACCAAGGATTCTCCTCTCTTCCTACTCGTGCACACGCCTTACACCCTTGACTAAAACTTCTTATTGCTTCGAGGAGCTTACCTCCCACATCATGCATTCTTAATACCTTCCACAAAGCATCTCTAATAACCCTATCACATGCCCTCTCCAGGTCCATAAATGCCACATACATATCCATCTCTTTTCTAAGTACATCTCACACATTTTTTTAAAGCAAACATCTGATTCACACATTCTCTTCCACTCGTGAAACCACACTGCCCCTCCCAGTGCTCTGTACATGTCTTCACCCTCTTAATCAGTACCCTCTCAAATTCTTATCCAGGTATACTCAACAAACTTATGCCTCTGTAGTTTGAACACTCACCTTTATCCCCTTTGCCTTTATACAATGGTACTATACATGCGTTCATCAAAACCTCTGGCACTTCACCATGATCCATACATACGCTGAATATCCCTACCAACAATCAACAACACAGTCACCCCCTTTCTAAATAGATTCAACTGCAATACCATCCAATCCCGCCGCCGTGCCAGATTTCTTCATCCACAAAGCTTTCACCTCCTTCTCTCCTTTCACTAAACTAATCTCCCTGACTCTCTCACAAAACGTGCTTGATGATAGAGTGGTAGATGTAGGGTGTTTAGGTCGGGGTGGTGTGCAAATTGAGAGAATCATGGAAAGTGCCTTGGTGAAGAGAGAAGAAGCGGAGAAAGCCATGAGGAAGACGAAATGCAACAGGGCAGCGGAAGTGGATGATGTTGCAGTTGAATTTATTAAGAAAAGGGTGACTCTGATGTTGATTGGTTGGTAAGGATATTCGGTGAATGTATGGCCTATGATGAACTGCCTGATAATCGGTGGAATGCATTTATAGTTACATAGAGTTACAAAGATACACAGACCACACAGACCCAAGGTCCAGTCGAGGTGGTCTGGATTTAACTCTATAAAAGAAACTGGTAAGCAACAGAAGAAAAGATCATCAAAACAAAGGCTCTCTCCCCACCCTCCACTACTTCCGGCATACGACGGCAGGGTAACAGGTAGAAAAATTTCTTACAGGAATAATAAGCCTGAAGGAAATGTTTATAGGAAAGTCATAAAGTAGAATAACATGAAAATATCATGCATTTCATGACTATCGACATGCATCCCTTCACGTCCTCTCATAGCGGCCATACTAAGGATAAACTTGAGCTCCAGCTCTCGTCTTGCCATTCTTATATTATTCCTGATGTTGAGGATTGATACAGCAATTCTTATTTGATTTCTCAAAGTAGGTGACATGGGTTAGTCAAGTTAGTAGGTTACCGCAACATAGGTCAGAGGTTGAGGAGCTAGCATGATGCAGCAATGCGTTATGATTACTGACAAATGCATTATTCAATACCGGAGTGACACATGATGATCAAGCCTGATTTTGAAGATGTTTATAGCGCTTCTCTGAACAGCATTTTCTTGGAGCTTATTCCATGCATCGCTGGTAAAAAGTATTTCGTACACTCCAGATTAACTCGGTGATTTATAAGTTTTAATCCATATCCTTTCGTCGGTAATGCTGGCGCTGCTGAAAAGAAATGTTCAATGTCAACGTTCTTGAATCCTTTAGGTATTTTGAAATATTCTATTGATTTCCCCAGGAGGCGCCTCTTCCTTAGGGAGAACAAGTTTAATTCTCGAAGTTTTTCCTCATATGGTTAGTTACTCGAGCAGTGAATCAACTTAGTTGGTCTTTGCTGCGTTGCTTCCAATTTAGAAATGCCCTTTCTTAAGTGGGGGCCCAAAACTGCACTGTATAGTTGAGGTGTGGTCTAACTAGACTTAGGTATAATGGCAATATCACATCGTTGATTTGTATGTAAAGTTACAGTTTATAAATCCTAACATCCTACTTGCTTTCTTGGCAGCTTCATTACAGTGCTGGAAGAATTTGAATTTATTGGAGACATTGACCTCTAGAACTCTCACAATAGGGGTGTTCTTGTGGCCCATCAGTTCATAATCAAATTTTTGTTAAGGTTGTAACAGCTGACATTTATTGACGTTAGATGGGATTTGCCGTTTACAAGATCGTTCAGCGATTTTATCTAGATCCTCTTGTAATCCTATTCTATTTTCTTTATTTACTATGGCACTGCCGATTTTCGTGTCATCTGCAAATTTGTAAACTAGGTTATTCAACCTCCGTCAGTATCGTTAATGTAAATGATGAAAAGTATAAGCTCAAGTACGGATCACTGGGGGACTCCATTAGTAACGGGTGACCACAGTGATGGATCCCCATTCATTACGACTCTGCTTCCTTTCACGCATCCAAGCTTCTTTCCAATTTCCTATGCAACCAGCAATCCTTAAGGTCCGGACTTTGAGCATCAGTATCACAGGAGACACTTTGTCGAATGCTTCCTATTTCAGAAATATTATATCTATGGTTTTTTTTCATAGTTGTGGGTATTAAACAATGTATTATATAATTCAAAGAGGTTTGTAAGGCATAAAATAAGGCATATAAGTAATGTGAGGCTAATAGGACGGTAATTTACCAAGCAATTAGTGGCTTCCCTTTTTATGCATAGGAGTGACGACAGCCAGCCTTCAGTACTGTGGGATTATTCCTTCTTGGAGCAATCTATTTCAAAATCTGGGTTAACGGTCCGGCAGTTTCGTTTTTGACGTTTTTGATCATTGGACTTAGGTTTTTGTTAAACTTCAACTTATCTTAGTACTTCTTTCACTTTAACGGAAAATTCACCGTCTCAAAATTCGTGTCGTTGCTTTCTACCGTAAAAGCAGAACCGAAAAACTTGTTTAGAGTTGTTGCTATGCTTCATCGCCCACAATGGGTTCCCCATCCTCGTTTACTAAGGGTCCTATTCCAGGCCTTATTGATATATCTATAAAATCTGTTAGGATCTCCGTTAGTGTCTCTTGTAATACTCACTTCGTATTCTCTTTCAGGATTTTTGATAAGAGATTTCACTTAACTTCTGAATCTGTTATATTACGTTGCAATATTTGAGTCATTGTCCGGTTTTTTGAGCTTATAGAGCTTATTTCTGCGTCGTATATCTCTCGCAATATCTTAAGAGTACCATTTAGGCTTGTTCGTTTTATTGTTTCTCTTGTGCATGGGAATAAATGTGACTTGATGGTGCAGAAACTGACATTTGAAATTGACTCTGGGCATGAACCAACAAGGGTAAGACTCTAATGCGTCGCTAAGCCCATTAAAATCCGGTATTTTAAAGTGAGGGATAATAGTACTGATTTTAGGGGAGCCGGTATTGATGTTTACGTCTAACCTAACCACGTTATGGTCACAAGTGTTCTCTAACACGGGGATTAGTTACTAAGAACTCCTGGGATGCAAGAACTAGATCAAGTATAGTAGCTTCCCTCGTCGCTCGATGACGGTATGGTAGAGAAAATTGTCCTCGACAAAGATGGTAAGTCTGGCAGATTCGCTCTCTACACCTGTTGATTTCTAAAAGATTAAAATCCACAAGAAAGATCGGGTCTTTATCCTGTATTGCTCATTGTAAACTCTCCTACATGACAATGTCAACATCTGCTGGCTGACTAGGGCGTTTATATAAAGTTTGGAAGATTCTGCGCTAATCTGAATGCGAGTGTTCAACAGTAGCAGATGATGTAGTCCGAATCTCGAGGGGGGTTTAGGTAAGGGCTTACATACAGTGCAGTTCCCCCTCCTCGACCGTCTCTGTCCTTTACAAAAAATTGTTCTCTGGTACATTGTACTCACTGCTCAGATCGTTGTTTCCCATGTCCATTAATGTTTCTGTTAGAGCAACGATATGAACGTGTTCACTGTTTACCAAACAATGCAATTCGGCTATTTTGTTTCGGATGTAAACTCCAGTCAATTTCTTCGAGTGATTTATGTACTAGACTGGCGGTGATATAATTTGATCCCCGGCTATTCTTCGATCCCCACGACCTGCATCCCTGACGTCACTGTCTAGTGGGGTGGGGAGTTGATTCGATCTGACATCCGTTGTGTGACATGCAACATGACCCGAACCTCTCCTCAAACGCATGTTTGATGTGGTCACCAGACCGAGCTCTAACGAGTCTCAACGCAAGTTTTTCCCCTGAAGGTGTGAGGCGCTTTGATCTTTGATACACTTTCCTAGGAAGACTGCCCCAGTATTGATGAGGTGGAAGCCATCTTAGCTACAAAGTTCTTAGTCTTTTATGAATTTGAGCCAGGAATCTGGAGCACTGATGTTAGCATCTGAACATAAGCGTTTCA
>JAUUDZ010059892.1:0-10286 GCA_032361705.1 Panulirus versicolor | reverse complement strand
CTTTTCTGTTCCTTCTTTTGGAAAAAAAAAAGAGAGCGGAGGATTTCCAATAAATATATTTAAGGGATGGGGAGATAGAATACTTCCCACATATTCCCTGTGTGTTGTAGAAGGCAACTAAAAGGGGTGCGAAAGGGGGGGTGCTGGAAATTCTCCCATCAAGTTTTTACTTTTCCAAAAGAGGGAACAGAGAAGGAAGCCAAATGGGGATTTTCCCTCTAAGGTTCAGTCCTTTGTTCTTGACACTACCTTGCTAATATGGGAAACAGCAAATATGTATGAATATTTGCCATTTCCCATGTTTTCAAGGTAGCATGAAGAACAGATGAGTGAGCCTTAGAGAGAAAATCCTCACTTGGCCCCCTTCTCTGTTGGGTATTTGTAGTTGCCAGGCAGACAATGATTGTTTTAAGAACATTATTTTGTGTGATTTGCAGCTTTGTTATATTTGTTTTTAAGAGGGTGGAACACTAGGCTGGTGAAGCATAGTTTAAAAAGGAGCAGATGTATTGTTTGTATAGGATGTTGAGGTATTCCTTCTCTTGTTCGAATATACTGCCAGTTAGTGTTGTGAGGGTATTTACTTTGTGTTGCTTTTGTGATTTTGTTATTGATATTTCATTCCAAAAATCTGTCTCCATATGATTTTTTTTATTTGATATATTCTGTTGTCAGATAGGTGTTTTTATTTATGTTAGTTAATATTCATGAACATTTGTAGTTCTGTGTGCTTTCAGATGCTGTATTTGGTATCAGCTTTGGAGTGGATGACGTTAGTGTGCAACCATTCGTCGGATGCAGGGTGGCGGCAGTCTCTTGGTACTAAAGGAAAAAATGGTGCTCCTCCAATGATAGTTTCTTGCACTCTTGCCAAAAGTAAGAGCCTTTGTAATAGATTTTTACTGGTAAGAAGTTGTGACTTTATATATTTTGCTAAATGTGGCCTTTTCTTAACTGTGTTTTGTCATGCTTCAGTCTCTTGAAGTATCCACATCCAGTGGACATTATTCAAAAAAAATTTTATACTTTAATATTAAAATTGCAGGTTCCTAGTGTTAATTATTTTCTTTACAGATTTCCGAAACCCATGGGGAGTATGGGCTATAGCAGGACTTCATGTTCTACCAGTATGGCTCTTTGGTATTCAGTATGGTGTCTTTGGATCTCATCTGTGGTTTCTTCCTCAATTTGTGCAGCCTTTGGGTCAGTTGATTATGAGAATGATTTCTTACTAATAAATTACAGCCATGAGATTTCATCATGTTCATAGGTCTTACATGGATCCAGATACTTTAATAACCTATGTATCTTTAGTCTTAACAGTTATAATGATTTCCACCAGATACTTTAATAACATATGTATCTTTAGTCTTAATAGTTATAATGATTTCCAATCTCTGTCTTGTCCCTTCTCAGTAATGTGGAGATAATGACCTTCATTGTGAGTACGAGTTAGAACTTTGGAGCTCACTGCATATTCCATGTTCTACTTCAGTATCCCTTCCCTCAGAATCCTTGTGTTTGAATATATGTATTGTAACATAATTTGCACTTGGTGAATTTATGGCACTCTTTTGGATCGTCATTTTCCAAGTTCACAATATTGTATTTCTTTGCTCCTCTTTCTTTACTTTGTGCTCATTTCTTGCACTCTTATGCCATTCAAATGTTCCTCTCTTTTGTGCTACCTGTGTTTCCTGGACCTATCTTTTCTGAACTCTTCTTTCCATTGCATTTGCATGCCAACGTCACACTTCTACTGACCCCAACATGTTAGATTTCACACAATCCTTTTTTATCCTCTTGAATTTTCTGAACGTGGAATTCAATTTCCCACTTCATTACCTCAGAGAAATAGTTTAATTCCATGAGGATACCATTTTTGAATCTCTTCACAACAATTAGTTCCTCTCTGATTATAGTTATTTCTTCAATGAATGCACAATATAATTCAGACAGTCCATAGTAACTCTCCCCAAGTGAGATATCATATCTGATATTTTCTGTTTCCATGTATTTTACTGATATTTTCTACTGCGTTACTGTACATAAAGATGAGAGTAGGTAATGATGACATGCTAGCCCCTCAGAATCTAATAATAATAATAATAATAATATTTTTCCTTTTTCATACATGCTCACCATTTCCCACATGAGCAAGTTAGTGACAAGAACAGACGACTGAGCCTTAGAGGGAAAATTCCTAACTTGGCTCTTTGCTCTGTTCCGTCTTTTGGAAAGTAATACAGGAAGGGAGAATTTCCAGCCAACTGCTTCTGCCTATCTTAGTCACCTTCTACGACATGCAGGGAATATGTGGGCAGTATCTTTACCCCCTATCCCCGAGGATGAATGATAGCATGGGATATAGGTAGGGTTGTGCAGAGGAGGGCGGATTTGTAGAAATGAAATGTTTGGGGACACTATATTATGAGATGGTTTGATCGAATATGTAATGAAAGAGTAAGAGATGTGTGGAAATAAAAAGAGTGTGGTTGAGAGAGAAGAGGGTGTGTTGAAATGGTTTGGACATATGGAGAGAATGAGTGAGGAAAGATTGACAAATTGGATATATGTGTCAGAGGTGGAGGGAACAAGAAGCAGGAGACCAAATTGGAAGTGGAAGGATGGAGTGAAAAAGATTTTGAGCAATCGGGCTCTGGGCATGCAGGTAGGTTAGATTCATGCACGTAATAGAGTGAATTGAAATGATGTGGTATGCTGGGATCAACGTGCTGTCAATGGACTGAACCAGAACATGTGCAATATCCAACTAAACCATGGAAAGGTCTGTGGGGCCTTGACATGGATAGAAAGCTGTGGTATCAGTGCATTACACTTGACAGCTAGAGAATGAGAGTGAGTGAATGTGGCCTTTCTTTGTCAGTTTCCTGGCACTACCTCGCTGACACTGAGAAAGGCGATCAAGTATAAAAATATTGATAATAATAATATTAATGATATATGGAAGAACAAAGAATTGGTAAGACTCGGCTTTGGAGTAAGAATACGTGTGTAAAGTAAGTTGGAGATTGGAAGAGATTATAGAACGTAAATTGGAAGTACAATGTAAGAAAGTTGTCATGTAAGATTAGTTTGGGGTAGATTGTTTTTCAGGCGAACTTGATAGAAAAGTTCCAATAGTGTATTTACAGATGCTGAAATATAGAGCAAGTGTTTTTGGATGCAGTATCACACATATTTATATCTCCTGTATGAAGAGAGTATTGTATTTTTATGCCATAGTTTTAGGCCAGGAACCCTTTTAGACACTGCATGATTCTTTTCAAAATGCTCAAATTATATGACTACCATTCTGGATGATATTAAGGATCATCTTTTCAGATTGACTGTAAGACAAGATGAATTGAGGGCATCTCTTGCAAATCTGCAGTTATCTGAAAAAGAATTTATTCACCTCCGCCATAGTCCTGTTCAGCAATTAACTCTTCAGCAGTACACAGCAGTAAGTAGCAATTAAAGCAACTTTTAGATACTATGAAGTTGATTATCAATGGTTTAAAGAGAGATTGAAAACATTTAAGCCCTGAGGTGTGTTAGAAATCCATAACGTGTAAGCCATGATGTGTGTTAGAAAGCCATACTGCTGTCTTCTACTCAAACATTTTAATCAGAAACAGTTGAATGGTTTGTGGATTATAAGCATTTGAAATTGATTTCAGAAAACATAGAGTTTAGATAGTGGGTAGTGAGGAATAAAAGAATCAAAAGGAGAATAGTTGACAATTAAAGATTAATTTCTGAGGTGATTTGGAATTATGAAATATGGATGGGAATGGATTGACTGATAAAGATTACTTGTGTGTTAAGTAGAGCAGAGTGGAAGAGTAAGGTGAAGGAGTACTTATATAAGATGGATTCTTGAATGGAGATGTGTATAGAAGATTTTGCACAGCTACCATTCTGTTTTGATGGAGAAGGTTAAGGAGATGCCAGTTTACTGATCAGAAGTTTTTACATAGGCTACTTATTTATGAATACAATAAAGGGGAAAACTGAGTAGTTGGATAAATGTTTTTTAGTTCAGTACACAGCTTTTCTCCTGTCATTCACATCCTCCTGTTCATTTTTTGTATGTATTGTATATCCCCAAAAATATGATGATTATTATACACATAACTATAGTTGAAGATAACATTTTTTTATTCATCTTTATCTGCTTTTTTGAAATTTTTTCCCTAACTTCTTACTTTTCTTTTTCTGAATTTGCACCCCTCACTGCTCTTCCTCCTCAACTGTAGTCTTCTCCCAGTATGTGCTGCCATATTCATTTTCCTTGAGCCTGATTGCAAGCACTTTTCAAAAGACAGGTTTTTTACTTCCTCCAGAATTTATAAATTCTTTTCCTTGTCTCTTCTCTATCCCCTTCATTAACCTCTTTATATTTCATTTAAGGCCTGGCCTTGATGTGGACTTCTGTATCCATGACTGGACCTTCAACAAACAAACAAGGCCAAGTACTTGGTCACTATTCCAATTTAGAATCCTTTCCATAGAGTTACAATGCAGTGGCTCTCGTAACACTTCATATGACTGAACATCATGTTAGCAAGTAACCTTTACCTTAACTTTTCTTCCTGCCTAAGCACTTCCTTCTTTTGGGGTTCGTGTAGTGTTTAGGAAGCAGTCCCCACACACACCAGGCAGGACCAAAAGTCAAGAAATATTGGGATTTTGTGATTTTATCTTTGTGGGATTAGTGAGGGACATTTGAAGATTTGATGTTCAGTGTCTTAAGTGTGGACAATGCATCTTGGGCATATGGGGTCATCTAATACATAAAATCAATGTTTGTAATATTGGATGACATATTCAGAACCATGCCATGTTTAGCAATCCAGTCAACAGCAGGCAATCTATACTGTAGGGTCCAGTTGCCTATAAGCAAAAGATGGCAAATTCCTCTTGCATGATTCACATATTCAGGCATTTATCCCATAAGTGCTGTTTTCCTGAGTCAAGGCAAGCAAAGTAGATGTATTATCCTCAATTGAGTCAACATATTTTCCTGACAGAAATTGAATATTCCATTCACTGAGGACTCTGTTGGCAGGTTATAGATGGCATCTTTCTGAAGTGTTTAGAGGCCACACTAACCTGCTATTAAACATTGTTGGTGGTTCCATGCCTTTACTAGGAACTCATCACATCCATAGCATCTCACACTTAGGATTGGCCAGTCTTCTAAATAATCTGTTTTCCTATCCTAGGAATGCTTATCTTTATTCAAAAGAAAAGAATAATAGTTTTGATTTTTTTTTTTCCACCCGGTCATATGTATAGAAAAGTTATGACACTTTTTGCATATTTAGGATTGGCCACCCCAGTTAATATTATAGTTTTCCTGAACTTGAATTGTTTACCTCTTAAGTCATAACAATAACAATGATTTGCAGTTTTTTATGCACTTCACAAATAAATAGAAAAAATATATTTGCATGTCAGGTAGATAAAAAAAAAATCAGTAGTACACCAAAATAGGCAGGTGCCTCATTTCGTCCTGATTTTAGAATGAAACTGGATGTTAAGCTGTGTCTTCATCCTGCTTTTCATTCATTGCATCGATTGCCTTAATTGTCTCCACTTCAAGGAGAAAAATCATGGCAGAGCCTTCAAGAGAGAATTGGCTGGCTACACTAAACCCTTGCCTTTCGTCTTTCTTTACTGGAGATGAAGTGTATCACATTTCAATGATCTGACTAAATGCAGAATCATCCAGAGTTGAATTAAAAGATAATAAGGTACCTAAAGAGCAGGTTTCTCATTTGAGAGGTAGCTATAGATTGATCAGGACAGAAGAAAAGAGGAAAGGTTGAATTAATGAAGTTTTTGTAGATGCTTTCGATTAGATACCAGAAAGAGTTATCAGTAGAAGACAAATCATTTCACTTTCTTTTTATGAAGGTGTGTGTGACTTCACAAAGAAAAGCTTTCAGTTATTCCAAACAGAAATGAAAGCAGTGTGGGGTTCAGGAGAATGGTGAGAGTTTCGTAACCTGATGTAGTCTGTTCCTGTTGGGACGGGCATCAGGGCAAAAGTGATCAAACCTTGATTGGAATGAGAAACACTTGTTAGAAGAGATGTAGGTCTCCGTCTTAGCCAAGGTATCCTCTGCTAGAGTCATCCCAGCCAGCAAATCAATACCTGTTTCAGGGAAAGCCAATAAAAAAGCCATTCAGGAATTACTGCTGAGCTTACCCAAATGCCAGAGTAGGCATCTAGAAAGTGGAAGAGAGGATGTACTTGCCCAGTTAGATGTAATAAAGATAAGATTATGGTTGGAGGAATGATTGTAGTAGTGTGTGAGTAGCAGAAAGGTTTAGAGGTGAAAAAGAGGTCAAGTGTGTTGGAAGGATATTCATGATGGTTAGGAATTCATGATGGGTGTTTGGTAATTTTTCCAGCTTGTTAGAAAAGGGAAAGGAAAGAGCCTTGGCTCCAGAAGGGTTGTCCTGGGAAATGCCTAACCAGTCCTTGTACCAGTCCAATTGAAATTTGTTGCATAATGTTCAGCATGTGGATGTGAAGAGAGAAATGCTTTGTTGTGGAGTCAAATAATCAGAGTTTAACTTGGAGGAATTAGAGGGCTAAACAAAACTCAGAAGCAAGATTATAGAGGGTAGAGAAATTTTGAGCCAGTAGGCTTCAGCATTAATGAATACAAGAACCATGAGGCAAGCATTTGGTATTATTATGCTAGATTAGGCAAAAAAAATCCACCCTTGGATTGGAAACAGTGGTAGGTTATAGTTTGATATCTGATAGTGGAGAGGATAAAGCATGACAGATGAGTTTACATGAGAAAGACAAACAACAGGAGGCCTGATTGGCCCACTATTGGGTTGTATGGTTAAGATAAAAGGAGTTTAACTTTACAAGAAAATGTAATTGTGCTGAACAGATTTTAAAGCTACCACCAAATCCCTGCTGCTGCTCCTCAGACTTCTACTTTCCCCATTGCTTCTGTCGTTTATACAGTTTATTTCTGGTGTTTTCCTCAGAGTATACCTGAATTTATGAAATATTTGTCTAAATGACTTTGAAGGTATATATAGTCTTAGCATTCACTATGTCTGATGGTAACTTATTCCACTGCTCAACATAGCTAAAGGAAAGAAACTTTTTCCTATGTCCATACTACATCTTTTAGCTTTGAGTTTTATTCCATTTGTCCTGGTAACTGTATTTTCTTATATTTCAAAAAGATGTTTTTTATTCACTTTATAGAACTTGTTCAGAATTTTGAATACTTGGACTGTGAATGTTGCAAAAATTAATAGAGAAAGAATCAAGTCTGGGAGTTGTTTATAAGGAAGTGCAATGAGTTCCAGTTGCTTTTTGACAGTCAGGTGGTCCCTGAGAACCATCAGGCCCTTCTCAGCTGGTGATGCCTTTCTTAATTGGGGCCAAAAAATTTAGTAATTGTTATAAAGCCATGAATTTTGTAATGAATAATGGAATGTTTTCTAGACAATTCAGGTACCAACGGCCATGATGGCAACATTGGATTTACACTGTCTATATTGCGCTTGTTTTAGGAGTTGGTTTTGAGAAGTTTTACACCATGGTATTATCCTAAGAAGAATATGAAATGGATTTCAGAAACTTTAGGGAATGGATGTTTACACTGTGTATAGAATTAGCTGCTGATCTTAAGTCACTTGATGGTGATTTGAAGCTCACTATTTATTCAATAGTTTGGCTGTGTGATAGTAGATCTAACCCTATGCAAATGTAATATGTGAAAATTTTCCTTCTGGTAATTTTGATAGATGACTCTGTATGAAAAGATTCTCCTCGGTGGATAAAGTAGTACAAGTGAATGAAGAGAAACATTATAAAGGTGAGTGGAATGTAATATGATCATGTGAAAGAGTTTATCATGAGTCAAGGAATGTATGAGTAGCACTGTATTTCCCAATGGATGATATGGATTTCTTATGAGGATATTGGATTAGTACAAAAGAAAATCTTTCTCTGTATATCTCTTATATCAACTAAACTTTCTTCATCATAGGATAGCTTGTTGTTGTCAGATTTGCTAGGTCTCTCTCTTGCTTGGGCTTTTAGCTGCCAACAACCCATTACTAATTGTTTCCTGATAAGAAACATGATTTGCATGCAGCTTTACAAATCAAACATGTGTATCCTTATTGTGTCCACTGTGACAAAGCAAAGTGTTGCTATTTAACTTCTTCATATTTGTTCCACTTGCACTCTCAGGTTGAATTGTCATGTGTCACATATATCTCAAACCCCACTTATGCACAGTATCAGCACTTAGATGATGTTATTGAAAACTAAGAGTAACATTCAGTAAATTGTATCTTTTTTTTTCCAGCTACGAGTGTATGAGCTTGTGTGGCCTTTAAGATTAAAACTTAATGAAGTTGAAGCTGTTAAGTCATCTCTAGAAAGTGCACTTTCAGCTAGAGAGTCTGACCTGAAGTCCCGCAGTGATCATTGTCTCAAGTTGCAAAAGAATGTAGAAGAGCTGCAAACAAAATCTGAACAGTATGCAAGTCAGCTGATGAGTTTGAAAGATGAACAAAGATCTGATGATTACAAAGTTCGAAATTATGTGAGAGTGAAGACTGAGAGAGATAAGCTACAAGAAGAGAAGAGTTCATTGACAAAAAAGACTGCAGAACTAGAACTTTTTGCTGCAGCCTTGAAAAAAGAACACAGCATACTAGAAGAACGACATAGTGACCTTAAGAGCAAAGCAAGGAAACAAGAACATGAGTTAAGTCAGTATGTAGAAGATTTTATGGATCTGAGAACCAAATTAGATAAGGTTATGGAAGATCTGAACTCTTCCAATAAAAATTTACGTCTTGAAAGGGAAAGAAATGAAGAGTTGCATAAGAAGTATGTAGTAGCTCGTGGTGAAATCACCTCACTAACAGATAATGCTCAGGACTATCAGAGTGAAGTTAAACTACTTAGAGAGAAACTTCAGTCATGCACTTTACAGTGTTCTAGTTTACAGGAGAGGGTTAATCTGCTTTCCCAAAAGAATGAAACTTTACTGACTGAAATGGAAAAGGTTAAGCTAAAGTTTGGCATAGACACACAGGCACTTGAGAAGGAAGTTGTAGAGCTCAACATGAGTCTGTCATCATTGTCAAAGAAACGAGATACTTTAGTTGATGAAAATTCTAAACTTCATCAAGAAATTCAGACTTTAGATGCTTCTTACCAAAAAGAGAAAAGTGCAAGGGAGAAAGAAACTTCAGATCTCCATCAAGAACTCCAAAAGGTCAAAGACATTCTTGGTGGATATGAGGAACTAGAGATTGAGTATGAAAAGAACATAAAAACAGCTGCAATGTTACCAGAAGATGAAGCAAATAAAGCACTAGACAGGATGCTGCCAGGACTAAAGTTTGTTGGAAACAGGGCCTTAGAACAAAATATACACCTTACAAGAAGAGTGCTTCTATTAGAGAGACAGAATACAGAAGCCTGTACTACAATCCAGCAACTTATGGATGCTCTGGACCATCTAAGGAATACAGTTGCTTCATACAAGACAGCCTTAACATTGGCAGGTCAACCCTCGGCAAATCTTCTTGAGCGTATTGCATCTCAGGATGACCAGATCACAATATTACAAGTGGCTCTTCAGTCAAATTCACTGACAAAAAGCACTTTAGAAGAGGAAAATAAAGTATTGTCTCGTGATATAATTAAACTTAAGCATGAGCTGAATAACATGACAACACAGACAAGTGAGCTAAATGCTATAAGACAGCACCTTCACACTGTACTTGAGTCCTTGCCACAGTTACCAGTCAGTCAATCTCAGACACAGTTATATAGTGGTAATTTCGTATCAGGCGATGTTTCAAGGGTCTCAGAAAGAGCTCACACTGATAGGACTGATGAGCAAAGGACACAGCAGCCTTCAACAAGAGCCATAATTATAACTAAAGATGTTCAGAAGAAAGATACTTGTCATTTTTAAGGAACTTTGTCACTGTAAATGTATGCTCATAAAGATTTATAAAGATCTTGTTATTTGTATTCTGCTGTTTGTTGGTAATGTGACATTTTTTAGACAATTTTATAATGAAGTACATATGTTTTTGATTTCTTTTGGAGAATATTGTAATGTGATATATACCCCCATGCATACTGTGTGTATGAGAGTCAGGGAGAGTGGTTTGGTGGAGAGAGAGGAGGTGGTGAAAGCCTTGCGGAAGATGAAATGCGGCAAAGCGGCAGGATTGGATGGTATTGCAGTTGAATTTATTAAGAA
>JAUUDZ010059891.1:0-20784 GCA_032361705.1 Panulirus versicolor | reverse complement strand
AAAGGCACTATATAGCACTGTAACCAAACTGACTGGCACACAGAAGTTATAACCAAGTAATCAAATGCGCTCTGTTATACCACAGCAATTAATTTAACTTTCACACTGAATGTTGTTCTCAGTATGCTGCACAGCACAAACAAGAAAAATACCATCTGATACATATATTACTCTCAAAATAAATGCAAAAATCATATTAGTTTTAGTTTCATACAAAATCTGTTAACATGAACACATCTGAAGTAGTTTCATAGTCTTTAGAAAGAATCTTGTTCAAAGCTGTTGTTGTTGAAGGCTTTCTGGATGGATATACCTGGCTCCATTGTAGAGTCTATGTAGAGTCTATGTGTGGGCATTTATGTATATATATATATATGTGTATGTGTGTGGGTCGGGCCATTCATTGTCTGTTTCCTTGCACTACCTCGCTAACGTGGGAGATGGTGGTTAAGTATAATAAAAAAAAAAATCTAGAAATTATCCCTGGAAATAAGGGAGAAAGAATGCTTCCCATGTTTTCCCTGCATGTTGTAGAAGGCAACTAAAAAGGGTGTGAGGAGGGGCTGGAAATCCTCCCCTCCAGTTTTTACTTTTCCAAAAGAAGGAACAGAAAAGGGGGCCAAATGAGAATTTTCCATCTAAGGCTCAGGCCTCTGTTCTTGATGCTACCTGTTTAACACGGGGAATGTCGAATATATATGAAAAAAATCTAGAAATATCAGGGTGAGAACCTTCTAATTCATATTAACAATATTTTCCTAGTTCAGCTATGAGTGGCTCTACAGGTGACATTACTTTTAAAATTTAGATCTGAAACATATGCAGCAGCTAATTTTCTTGCATATACAAACTCACATTTTGCATGATACAAAAATATACTTCTTTTTCTCAATGTAAGTAAAACAATTACTGTAACTAACCTGTGGGGCTACCTGTTCAGTCCCTACACATATCTCCTTATTGAATATGAATGCCATCACATACTGGTTCTTCATACAGTTCCCATTAATGACACTTGTTAAAAATCCTTGCTCTTCATTACCTGCAATAAATTAAACTGCATTTCATATGTTATTCTCTTAGTTTATGAAGTTTCTTAAATGAGTGTATTGATATTCATCAGCAACAAAGTATTTCACCATCCTCCTCCTGCAGCTTCAGGTTCCAATCACTCAGAATCTATTTTCACTCCATCCATCTCCAGTTTGGTCTCCCTATCGTCCTTGTTCCCTCCACTTCAAACACAAATATCCTCTTTGTCAACCTTTCCTCACAGGTTCTCTCTATATGTCCAAATCATTTCAGTACACCCTCTTCAGGTCTCTCAAACACACTCTTTCTATTACCACACATCTTCCTTACACATTCACTGCTTACTCAATCAAACCACCTCACATCAATCTCCTCTGCACAGCCTCATTTGTATCCCATACCTTGCATCCATATAATATTGTTGGGACTATTATGCCTTTAAACATACCTATTTCTGCCCTTCCAGCTAACATTCTCTTTCTCCACACACTCTTCAGAACTCCCAGACCCTTCGCCCCCTCCTCCATCCAATGACTCACTTCCACTTCCATGGTTCCATTCACTGCCATGTCCACTCCTATATATCTACAAAACTTCACTTCTTCCAATTTTTCTCCATTTAAACTCATATCCCTACTACCCAGTCCCTCAGCCCTGTTTTACCTCATAACCTTGCTTTTATTCACATTCAATCTCAACTTTCTCCCTGCACACACTCTTCCAAAGTCAGTCACCAACTTCTGCAGTTTCTCAAATCTCCCACCAATGCTGTATCATCAACAAACAATTGACTCACCACCCAGGCCCTCTCATCCCCTATATACTACATATTCACCCCTTTCTCCAAGACTCTTGCATCTACCTCCCTCACCATAACATCCATAAACACATTGAACAACCATGGTGACATCACACACCACTACTGCAGACCAACCTTAACTTGGAACCATTCACCCTCCTCTCTTGCACACTTGATAAAAACTTCTTACTGCTTCTAGCAGCTGCCTTACCACATTTCATTTTACACAAGGTTTTCAACACATCCCTTCACTAAACCACTCTCCATGACTCTCTCACTTCACATACCACTCCAACCCAAACACCCTACATATACTACTTTTTTCTGTACATTCAATAAAATAAGACCTTTTTAAAAATGCATCAAAACCAACTGGAAGCATTTGTATAGATAAGATAATAATCAATACTTCCACTAAATACTGTATATATGGTCTTACTCAAAGCCTGTCCTGTTTGTTTGGGGGTATGATTCAACAAAGAATCACTGTTTTCTTCCCTTTCCATTTCCATTTCCAAGGTATCACTAACATCTTCTACTTCCACCTTTGGGTCACTCCTGAAAGTAAGCAGACTTGCATCACACTATAATTCCCATCAGTAAAAGATCAAGCAAAATGAGACATGGATTTACAACTATGCCAAGATGATTCTAGTCAAAAAATAAATGTAAATCAAATGTCAATATATAATCTGCAAGCATTACGCTCAGAATCAAGACACACCCAATCTCTGGCCTGGATGTTAAGTTCTTTATGACATCTTCAAACTTGGATAACGATGAGATTTTTCTCTTTCCTCGAGACCGAACGTTGAGAGGTATGTCTAAGGTGTGAAATGTGGTACTGTTACGCTTAACAAAATCTTTTAAGTAAAAGTTTAAAACAAATAGGTCCACATCTTCAGAATTCACAATCAATCTGCCAACCAATGGAAGAAGGCCTTCTATTTCTTGCAAGCAAGACTCGCGCTGGACAATAGTCATCCACTTCAATCCCATCATTTCTGACCAGAAAGAATGAGAATGAGAAAAGTAAATCATATTACTGAAAACACAGTAATGCATCAAACAAACATCTTCAATGGGGAAAATAGTACATCTCAGCACAAAAGAAAGGAGTACTGTCACTACATTCAAACATATGGAGATTAAAAGCTAATCTGGTAACAAATTTTTTCTCTTCTGTATTTATTGCCATTTCCCACATTAGCAAGGTAGCATTAGGGACAATACCATGAGCCTATGAAGAAAATTCCAAACATGGTTTCCCCCTCAGCTCCTGAAGGAAGTATTAATATGGGTGGGGAAAATTTCCAGAACTCCTGCCGCCTTCTACGACATGCAGGAGATACATGGGTAGTACACTTACTGCCCTATCCCCAAACATGATCGAGTAAAAAAAAAAAAAAGAATATGCTTATAAGAGAAGAAAATGCTACTGACCACTGCAGCAAACATAATTGGAAAAAAATTGCTAGTAATTATTACACTACTTCAAAGGCAATATCAAAAGTAAGCTGCAGATTGTCGAAGTACTTCCAATGTGTCTGCCACATTCCTGGAAAACTTTTTATATGCTAATGAGTTTGCTCTTAGCAAATTACAGCTAAATCTCATGGTATCAAACTTTTAATATTGCCCTTTGATGTAAGAATTAATGGGATACTTTAGGAGGGAAATTTGCTACATGCTCCTCTTGGATCTGCTTTCTGACGTACCATGTCACCAAGTGTTCAAAGAATTCAATGAAAAATAAGTGAAGCTTGTTTAAATCTTACAAAGGAATACAAAGGAATTCATACAGTAACAGATTATTAAGTGCTTTCAAGGCTGTTTGTGATTGTGGAATATCAAAAACTCACAGATCAGAGTGGTGAAAATTTGAAGGTATATACATAATCAGAGGCTGTATCATTCGAAGCACAATCTCATCAAAGAACTTATCACTCCAAAAGAGTCTACATTTCCCTGCAACTGAAAGTAGCACAGTCTTGGACTGCAGGAGCCTTTAGATAGGTACTGGGTAATATCAAGATTCTTTCATAGAAATTGGTTCTGGGGCAAATATGTAAATGAATAAAAAAAAATTCAGACATGAGCAGCATCAAATGAGAAGATATTCATCAACTGTTAAGTGATAAGCTCACCCTCTAACTCTCTCCTGTCTCTCCAATCATTTGGATCTGCTGTTTCCTCTATTGGGACCTCTGCAATAAAACCAAGAGACTAAGTTCTAACATTCAATAGAGGATAAAGAAAAACAATAATTCCAGTTCTGAATGTTAATATATGGGAAAGCATCTTTAATGTCCATCCCTCTAGCACAGGGCATAAATCCATGTCAAATCTATCTAATACTTTTGTACTATAACATGATTTACTAATTGTCTGTAAATGGACAAATGTTGGGTTAAAGTTTAATGGTTCCCAAAGCTTAAATGGACTTTCTGTGAAGAAGTGGAGAGAACAAGGAAAGGGTAATATGAAGAAACTACATCAAAATTAATTCAAATCAAGTTAAAGGAGATACATCACAAATTCAAAGGAAAGCTGAAAGAGAAAACAATGAACACATACCAGCATTCATGTTGAGGTCATCGTGAATTTCATTATGGGTAGAAGGCTTGGAGTGTAGCTTGGCAATGAGATTGCCAATATCACGAAGTGTGACTGACTTGCCTGTTGTCTTTCTGACATAATCCAGAAGAAATGCCTTATTTGGGCATGTCTGCATGATTTCCTGCAAATCCTTCACCTCATTTGCATCTAGTCGCCTTTGCTTAGGAAAACACTTGAAAGTTTCCTGTTACAAAAACAGAAAAGACAACCAATAATAAAATCAGAAGAAACAATATCATTTCTAGACAAAAGTTGAATAATTTTTCAGATTTGTCATTCAAGGATTTATCTCTCAATGTTTCCAAAATTTTATGACACTTCTCCATTAATGAAAAAGTGTACTTTTTACCTATTAACTGTAATATCAGTATCAATGGATGACCCTCTCTGAAGAAAAAATATACATATATAACAGGAGATGTGTAATAACTCAATGTTCAATAGAATCTTGGCAAATAAGCATCCCCTCAGGGAATTACTACTTTAATATATGTTAATGTGCTGATAAGTACACTGAACCACACCCAAAAAGCAGATTTTGAAAATGGGTGACAATGCATGAAAAACATGTATTATTTATCTATCTATCCATCTATCTATCCCTGGTGCCCGTTCCCTGTGGGAACTCCCATCAAGGGGGTGGCCATGGCAAAAGAATCTCCACTTATACCTATCCTAACATGCCTCTCTCACATATTTCTTTCCATTACTTATTTTCTAATAAAGTTGTAATTCTATAAACCACACACAGTACTGTTCCCAGTGGATGGGGAGCTGTGGTTTTGGTGTATTATACAAGACAGCTAGAGAAGGAATGTTAGCAAATGCAGCCTTTCTTTGTCTGTTCCTGGGTCTGAATCCATGCTGAGGAAATTGTTCCAGTTCTCTTTTATGTGCATGCCTTTCACCCTCCTGTATGTTTAGGCCCCAAATGCTTAAAATCTTTTACACTCCATCCTTCCATCTCCAATTTGGTATCCCCATTCACCTTGTTCCCTCCACTTCTGATACATATATCCTCTTTGTCAACCTATCCTCACTCATTCTCGCCATATGCCCAAATCATTTCATCACACCTTTTTCTGCTCCCTCTACCACAGGTTTTCATTACTACACATCTTCCTTACCCTTTCATTACTTAATCAAACCACTTCACACCACATATATTGGAAGAGGATGAAAGAATACTGTTCATGTGTCTCCAGCACACTGTAGGTGACTAACTGGGGAAGGGGATAGAAATTCTTCCATCCCATAGTACTGTTCAAATAAGGGACAGTGGAAGGAGCCATGTTAGGATTCCATCCTCTATGACCCAGTCATATGTTCTTGATGCTACACTGCTAATGTAGGACAAAGAAAAGGTGTACAAAAGATGGAATCATACTGGCCTGGATGTGATTATGTTGCAAGTGAAAATTTACCTTCTATTAAGTTGTATCATCATCAAAATGACAAAAATGGCATGTACTTTCATTAAGGAACTTCTCACTCTATAGGAGCCTACCATTTCCCTGCTCCTGATTGAAGAACCACCTTGAAGCTACTGAAGCCCCATTAATAGGGTCTTGGAGTTGTGTATCAATAATATTGCATATCAGCATAAAAATCCCAAAACTTGCATAATCTTTATTTTAAGATTATGAACATTTCATTGGCAAAGAATTTCCTTTACACTGACCTCATTTGTTGTATGGCTGTGCACAAAGTTAGCCTTTGTGACCACCAACTTCTGTCCATCCTTGCTGGCACACACCTTCACAAATGCCCCACAGCCTTCTTTAAGTGTTCTGCAAGGAATATTTGAAGTGGTAACAGTTAAATAATCAATGCCATCATACATCACCTTTTGTTTTACAACTTTAAAGATGTTTTTTATTTTCAAGAATTCCTCTTATGGCTTTCTACACCATTCACACAAACATGTGAAACTTTTTTACTAGCATGTAATCATATCTACCTATTCATATATATTTCATCTTTTTATACGATGACTTCACTCATATAATTACATATTCAAAGACCACATCCAATGCTCTGACATGAACGTTTGGCTTTCTCAGTGATGTAACATCAATGCTTTCCTTGGGGCAATGCTTTTATCTATGCCACATACACAATAGAGGCTAATATTGACAGAATGGAGACAAACTATCTCTTCATACAGGATAAACTAACCATCCAATTCATGGGTCAATCTCTCTTCTGAAGCCTTCTAGGTAACAAACCTCATTACATATTGGTCTTGAAAAGCTCTCCTTACCTCAACTCTCATTCGGTTTCATCTCCACTCAAAATAATTACAACTCTGATGAATCACTCATTTATCCAAAGGAAGAATGATAACCTCTCTTCTTCAATTTGGGATTTCTTTTAGTTTTCAGCCAAAAGAGTCTTGAATAAGGATCTTATTTGCACACATCCACTCTCTAACTGTCAAGTAAAATTAACCAAAAACAAAGCCTGCCATCCATAGCCAAGACCAGCATTCAAAGAAAAAAATTATGAAAACCTCCCCTATAAGTTGACATTTACAACAGAAATATACTAACATTAATGTGGTGTGTTGCTATGGACTGCATGGAATGGCTGCTTATGGAAAGGTCTGGCAGTGGTGCAAATGTCTGCTCAGACTGTCATACACTTGTTGATGCACCAGCAATTGGTGCTATGCTAGAACTAGGATGTCTGGTATGTTTTAACTACAATATTGAAAATCAACATATATCTAATTTGCTGGGGAGGTTAGGTAAGGCTTTCATAAATCATGTTTTATAGATTATTCCTATTCCACCTAACTTTATGTTGTAACTCCACATTTTCCCTTACATTCAGAACCCTTACCACTATTGCTTTAACCAATATCTTAAAATATAATACTCAATGTCAAAGTCATGATCAGTAACTCTATACTATTATCAACATACTGTACTCCAACTATGAAACATGATCACTCAGCATCCAAAGCTAGTTTCAAACTAAGGCTAATATGGTATTCAGTGCTATCATAACATTTTCCCTGATATTCTTGACCATTTATCAATATTGCCTTATCTAATACTGTATTGAAAAAAGTAATCTAATCCAAATCATGCTCTGCAACCCATGTATTCTCTTATCACGATGAATAAAATCATTCACAATCCAAAGGTAATTCCAAACGGTAGCTAAACCAATAAGTGCAATGTACTTTAAGTTGAGCACTCAACTTTCTGCGACATGGCTGGCAAAATCTATGCAAGAAGAATTACTTAGATATTAAGAAAAAGCAAATACATCCGTGTAATCAGAGTTAACACTAATGTGAGCATATAAGAACAGGCTTTCTCTTCTAACTATGGTACAAGAACTCACAACTTATGTCTTCAACAATAAACTTACTTCTGGTTTGGCCTTTGTCCTTTGGATTTGCTCTCATATGAACGACCTCCTTTTACACAAGCCCAATGGATCTCAGAGTAGACAAGAGCTGGATTCAGAGGCGTCTGCCGTCTCTTCTGAGCAGCTTTAATGGTTCTACAGTGACGCTTCCAGTAACTGATGTTCTGCTTCTTCTCCACTCTCCTGATGGCTTCGTGTAGTAATTCAAATGAGGAGAACTCTTCACCTTCTGAAAGAGGCGAAACATTCTCCAGGGAAACCATCCTTGGTTCTTGGCAGGATACACCACTAAGGGCCTCTACGTTCCCTGTTCTTCATGCTACTACTCCTTACTATAAGGTTCCTCGCGACCACTGCTTCTCATCAGACACCAAAATAAACTACCACATTATTTTCTAAATATGACGCGTTTTCCCACTCGAATTATGGCTAAAGTGATAACAGACGTGACGTCAGAGAGCATTAAGTAGGTGTATCTCTTAAAGAAGCATCAGTTACCGGGATGTTTGTTTACATGCCCAATATGGCCACCTTGACACTCTATTCCCCGGAAATTATATATTTTCATCTGGTTATTGTCTCCCTTATCCATTCCCGTATCTACAAGTTCTACTTATATTGAAACATTAATGTTGGTTTCATTTCATTTTGTTTGCTATAATCAGTGATTAATGGTAATTTTTTCATCTAAATTAACGATACTTAGTCCAGCATTATTACTAGTGATTGAATAAAAATGTTAGTACTTTAATATACAGCAATATGTATTTCTTACAGAACGGTGGAAACAAATGGATATCCATTCCTCAGTGTCTTTTCATTTTCTTAAAATCTCATACCAGCTCGCCTTTCCCGCCATAGCAACGTATCATCGCGGGGTATAAGACAGGCTTCGAAAAAAAAAATCTCGCTTGGCTTTATTATTTAAAAAAGACAAGAAGTTCCAGCCTCTTAAACTAATCTCCTATCACAACTCATACCAGGCGAAAGTAGAGAGGTTACAGAAGAAAAGGGTTCACTCAGATGCCTGAAGAATCCTCCTCCCATACGAATTTTCTTATGATTCTTTACTTCTTTTTTGTTGTTGTTTCTTGAAGCAGTAATACAAAAGGGAAGGATTTCCAACCACCTAATTTGGTTTTCTGTCGCTTTGTAGACTATAAGTGGGAATTGCGATACGCCTTCTTGGTGTCTATCCCATCCCTAGGGCTGTTTGGTATAGAAAAAATATCAATGTAGCCTTGAAAAAAGTTCATTGCGACTTTCAAATCTAAAGAAACTATTGTCATTTATAGCAAAGTACATCGTGCGCCTCTCCATGTTCATATAGATTTATGGTTGTCAGCAGAATATTTTTCAGGGAGGACAAATGTGAAATCTAGCGTATCGTTGGCGCTGACAAGTAAATCTAAAAAGAAATGTGAATTGATAAATTTTTTTCAAATATGAATACTAAATGTATAATGAATGAGAAAAGAAAAATACCACCTCATTTCTCACTTTTTATCAAATCGCTAAACGAAGAGGAAGAGGGACATTTTATCCACCTACATTGCCAATGTTCATGCGTTGACGTCCCTCTAAACACTTCTTTAGTGGCCTGTGGTTCACGACGTCTTTCCATGCCCTTGGGTTTCAACGACATCGTTCCATACCATTCTCCTCCACGGATCATGGCGGTATCTTTCCATTCCCTTCTTGCCAGTGGATCACAGTGGAGTCTCTCCTAGCCCTCCAAGCCCTTGGATCAAAGTGGCGACTCTCCATGCCATCTTTCTTCACGGCAGCAATTCTACCTGTCCTTCTGGCTCATGGCGGCATTTCTATGTGCCTTCCATACATGTTGATGACTGCGACATCTCTTTGTCATTCTTACGTGTAGATCCGAGAGGCAAACCATGGCGACGCGCTCCAGTGACCTAGTGCAGTATAACAACTGATTCAGTTACATGCACTGCGACAACGATAATTTCTGTTTTCTGTTACCAATGTCTCTTGTTCCTAGAATTTCAAGCTTTCCTAGTTCCAACCTTCTTCAGTACCCTTTCCAGCTGTCTACTATACCCTGCACAAGCTTTGCCCTGCATCAACAGGAGCAGCTCTCTCCAGTTCACTGCCCAGCAGCAACAGCAGTGTTCTCCAGTACCCTGCACTACAAGTCATCCAACAGAAACAGCAGCTGCTGTCTTTAGGACATTCAGATGTAGCCTGCGTTCTGCTGTTATGGTGCCTTCTTGTCCCGAAATTTGAAAAAAAAGCAAAGGTGACCCAAAAAACCATATGCCGTACAGTTTGCGAACTCCTTCCAACCAAACCTTTATATCTGCTGCAGTGATTCTCCTTCATATCCGTCAAGTAAACTTGCCATTTGTGCCATCGTGGGAAATGTGGTTGTTTCACTGTTCCAGTCCTCCTCTCCTCTCAGTAAATCAACTTTAAAGCGAAATGTTATTCCGATATACATGTCATTTAAGCAGGAAGCATAATGCATTATTGTAAATTTCCATGCTAATTGGAATTCAGTGTAACAAAAATGTTGTGACGCTCAAATTCATATGAAAAAGTCACTGCATTTCTAGAATTTTGATCCGTCGTCTGGATCTCATAAATATTGGCAGGTGTAAAAAAAAAATGAGATGTTTATACTAAAACATGATCAATAGAGGTTCATTTGAGGTAGCATTACTTTGAAACAAATATCGACTTTCCTGAGTGTGTGAATGGTTAAGCGTTCGTGTGTGGTGACATTGTACACGTGTACAAAGTCCTACTCACTTAAATTCAACTATGTTGCTTGCCGCTGGAAGGTCCTACGTCATCTGTACTCACTCACTCGCTACTTGTGTATTCGATTGATTCTTCTGCTGTATCACTTCTTGTATATAATACTTCATGCTCTGAAAAAGTGAAACTATATTAGTAGTTTTTATATTCATAAGGCTATTATGTGTATTATAATCTATGGACATTCATTGTCTATATAGAACTATTCATGCAGTACATAATATTAACTTACTAAAGGAATCGGACAGCAAAATCAAGAACAGGCAAGAGATGGCAGCACCAGCTCTGTATTTTGGTCTTGTTCCTTCACGTACAGACCTCAAGCTCCATGTACCATTCTCGCCTGTGATTGGTTAATGTATTTGAAGTTGATTTCTCATTGGTTCACTTACCTGAATTAGATCAGACTCTGAAAACCTAGAGACAACTGAACGCCCCTGTATTTTGTTTCCGGCCACGTACAATAGCAGAAGACGCCGAGTTCTGTCAAAGTATTGAAAGGTGTTCTCGTTATTAGTGAGCTATATTGCTAACATAAAAGGGCATTAACTATGTCCAGCTGATGTTCAGGTAGCGACGACGGTGCTTGTGAGACAGACAAAATGGAGAGTGTATGGTTACTGGCTCTGGTTGTATTGAGATGGTTAGCTGTGGCGGCTGGAGTTGAACTAACATTTGAGCTTCCAGATAATGCTAAAGAGTGTTTCTACGAGGAAATAGAGAAGGGAACAGAGTCAACGCTAGAGTTTCAGGTAGGTTATAGTTTTACGGATTTATTTCGTCTTACCCATGAATGTTCTGCCTGTGTTATATATCTCGTTACCATATTTATGTGTGGATTATCATGCCGACAAGTCGTCAGACATTTTTCTTTCCGTTTCGTAAGTGTATTGCGGGATTTCTAAAACTCCATCTCGAGTTACAGTGATTAGGGTTGGGTGGCCTGGAGCAGAGGTTCCAGATACTGGGTAAGGTATCGTTGACTGGTTCTGTTTTAACCCCACAACTTTCCTTCATATTATGATGGCAGCAGGTAAGAACTGCAGCAACCATGCAAGAGTGGATTCCCTAAAATCAAAAATTTTATTTCATTCACGAGGTGTTTCTTTTATCAACTTTCATATTGTACAAAATAAAAACTTGAGAAATCCAGGCACAAAGTAGAAAAAGAAAATAAACTGCTTGTAATATCATTAGGTAATCTAAGAGTTTATTCATGCATTAAAACTATAATTGCTTATTGAGAACTTCTAGAAAGTTTGAGTTTAAGGATGTTCATATTCTAAATTTGGGAACCTTGTTCTTCTCTTATTGAATCATTGATTGATGGAAAGACAAAGAATTAAGAATGTGTCTTGTTCCATTTGCACTTTTAATCCTCATCATCCTATCATAGATGACCCAATAGCAAAGAGGGTTTTGAAGGAGGGAAATATATTGTGCCAGACATCGGATTTACAAACCAAATATATTTCTCTATAATCTGAATAATGCACCTGATGGATTTATGTTGGCCTCAGGAACCATGCTTGCTCCATCTTTTTTTTTTCTTTGTCTTATCATATTGAAATGACAAATATTTATTGAAGGCCTTTAATGTAATTCTCTTAGGATTTATGACAAATCCTTTAATATTACAACAGGTAGTGACTGGTGGTCACTATGATGTTGATGTGGTCTTGGAAGGGCCTTCACGGCAGATTCTGTACCGTGAGACCAAACAGCAGTATGGACAATTCCAGTTCACTCCAGAGATCTCAGGCACTTACCAAGTATGTAAAGGTTCCCTTTTGAGTGTTAGTTTTTAGTTTTTAATTGTTTTCTAGGAAGAAACCTATTTGAAGCAATGAGGAGTTTTTATTAAGAGAATAAGGCATGTGTGCAAGTAAGAGAAGAGGGTGAGTGAATTCAGGTCTGCAGCAGAGGTGTGTGATGGCCTTTTAATTTGTTTATGGATGAGGTAATGAGAGAGGTGAATATGAGGGTCTTGGAGAGGGGGCAAGTGTGTAGCCTTTATCGGGGTTGGGGTCTGGGAGGCATGTCAGTTACTGACTCAATGCTGATGGCAGATTCAAGTGAGGAACTGTAGAAGCTGGTGTTTGAGTTTGGGAACGTGTGGGAAAGGAGAAAGTTGAGGTTGAATGTGATTAAATGCAAAGTTATTAGGTTTAGCTGTGGAGAGAGACACGTTAGTGAGAGTGTGAGCTTGAATAAAGAGAGCATGGAGGAAGTGGGTTTTAGGTACTTTAGAGTGGCCATGGCAGCAAGTGGAGCCATGAAAGCTGATGTAAGTGAGAGTGTTTAAAAGGGGCTAAAGTCCTGGGCTCACTGACGGGTGTTTGGAAATAAAAGTCACCGTCTCCAGTGGCAAAGATAGGTATGTTTGATGGTACTGTAGTTTTGATCATGTATGGATGGAAGGCATAGGCCCTAGATGAAAAAGTGCAGAATGGTGTTGATGTGTTGGAAATAAAATATTTGAGGACAATATTTGGTGCGAGGAGGGTTGATTGAATGAGAAATTATTTTAAAAAGGGTTAGAGAGAGGTGTAGTAATAAGATTATGTATGAGAGCTGAAGAGGATATGCTGAAATGGTTTAGACTTGGGAAGAGGATGACTGAAAGAGTATACATATATGAAATGAAGAGAACAAGGTAATGGGGAAACCAAGGACTAGGTTGTTCTGACTTCTGCCATATCCACTACCAGGTAACTGAAGCACTCAGTTCCCTCTCGGTTCTCCCCATTTAAACACATACAGTCCCCCGTCTCCCCTCTATACACCTCATTACCTTACATTAATTCACATTAACTCTCAACTTCTTCAATTTACAAACTCTCCCAAACTCAGACACCTGCTTCTGGAAGTTTTCTTTTTGCCATGAGAGCTGTGTCATCTGCAAACAGCAAATGCCTCACCTGTACATCTATCTCTGCAGCTTCAAGACCCTCACAATTACCTCCTTACCACACTGTCCCTACCAGCAACCATTCAACAATTATACTGCATGTTTTCCCATCAACCCTACTTATGCGGATGTCTTGGCCTTCTTTTTACGTTTCTCTTTTCTGAAAGAAATGTATTTTTGATATAAGTCTCCCCAGCATTTAGCAAGGGATGAGTGCTTGAAAATGGGATTTAAAGCAATTTTTTTTAAAAAAGGACTGCTAAATAATATTTATACATTCCAATGATGAAAACAACTCTTGTATTGAAGAATTGTGGCACTAAAAAGAATTGTTGTACTTCTTTTTAATATAATTATAATACTCTATAAAGTACTGATTATTGTTACTTGTTTGACTGAATGTTCCATTGAAAACTGTAAAATCAGTTTGTCTCTGTTCAAGCAGAGCTTAGCAAGCTGCACAATTTTAAGTGTAGTGCATGCTTAGAGATTTAAATGGAATGAAACCTCTTTTTGCAGGTGTGCTTCAGCAATGAGTTTTCAACTTTTAGTCACAAGCTCATCTATGTAGATTTTCAAGTAGGAGATGAGCCTCAGTTACCAGGAGTAGGAGAACACTTTACTGCCATGACTCAGGTGAGTTAGATATCAGCATATTATGTATAGTAAATATGTTTGGGGCAGGGCAGCCAGAGCTTTTAGGAAGACACTGGTTGTATGCCATTGCTCTCACCAAGAAACTTTTAAGCCAGAGTACCATCTCACTCACCTTTGCCTTTTTCCCATAGCTCTACCAAGACCATGGCAATTTCCTGGAATGTAGATTTTCATAATTTTATTTGGCAAATACCTAACTAATCCATGAGAAATTAGGACACAATAGATTACCTTCATCTGGTATTAATCATAGACCCATTAGCATAGTTGGCAAGGCATATTGTAGGATTGTCATTATGGTGGGGATTAATGGACTCATATTGGAGAAATGCAAAGTTGATAATGAAGAGAGGGAGATTTTGAATTAGTCTTCTCTCCTCGAACAATGAGCCCTGTTGTGAGCAGAGAGACAGCCTGAATTTCAGGGGGAGTTAAGATCTCTCCAGCTCCTCATCTGTTTTGGCAGGAAATCACAGATGTTCACCATTCCACAATGGTTCACCCATCCTTTTGACTAGTCATTAGTTCACATGGTTCCCTCAGCCAGTCAGTGACTCAGTTCTACCAGTCACACAGACACTAGTTCCATTCACACTTTAAATTGCATTTAACAACCTCCCATGCACACCAAGGTGGAAGTCCATCATCATGAATATCTAAAAGAAAGAAAGTGCTGAAATTGTTTGGACATTTGGCAAGGATGAACAGATAGACTTGGTAAGAAGATATACATGAGTGGTTTGAAGTATGATAATGCATCAGTAAAGTGTAATGTTTTATGGGTGAGGCAGTTGTTTATAGCAAGGTGGGTGGATGGTAATATACTGCTAGACTACTGTGAAACAAAATTTATTGCCACAGTTGTGAATAGGTTGTTGATTTGTTTGCTGAATCGGAGGAATTGCTTTGAGGATTTTCGTAGATTTTTCCAAAAACATTTGGGCATGCACTTAGTCCCCACTGCATATTCTTAGTCCCCACTGCATATTCTAACTGATGAACATTAGTTTCAGCCACCACACTTCTGCTCCTAATTTTAGGAAATGACAGTACAGGAGAGGATATCCAGCACTCATACTCCCATAAGTTGCCATCGACACAGGATATACAATGTATGGTTAACATTATTCTCTGTGATAGTAGGTGGTAAAGTAATAATTATTGGGAATGCTGCTTACCATATCATCATATCCTTGTGCATTCTCTTTCTGATAGTACAGTAGTTTGTAGGGAGCAGGTGGTCAAAAATGTTTCTAAGTTTTTGTAGAGTGCATAAAATTGATATCATTAATCTTTCCCTACTTTCCTGTTTTCCACTGAATATGAAATAGAAAATATCTACTCGTGAGCACAGCCAAGAGATGACTCTTTCTCATATACGGTGTTGTAATGAAGAAAGTTTTTAAATTGTATGTTTTTTTTATTTACAGATGGAGTCTTCCTCGCAAAAGATTCATGAGGACTTAAACTCAGTTATTGATTACCAGACCCATCATCGGCTACGTGAAGCTCAGGGGCGCAAAAGAGCAGAGGATCTCAATGAACGTGTTCTCTTCTGGGCTGTTGGAGAGACCTTGGGCATTTTAGTCATTACTGTGGGTCAGGTAATGGTTCTCAAGAACTTCTTTGCTGACAAGAAGGCAAATCAAGCTGCTTATTGAACTGTCATTTAGCTGGGCCTGTCACTTGGCCAGTCACTTTGCTTCTAAAAAAACAACAAACAGGCCACTTGTTGAGAGTAATCACTTTGCCAGATCTGGCAGGCTGAATAATTTGTTAAGTTGCCATCATATAAGAAGTGTCCGGCTTCATTCTGATGATTATCGTAGGTATGCCACAAAGGTATCTTAATCATATTTTTGGTAGTGTGGTGATGCTGTATCCTGCTTTGATAATTAGGAAAATTTATGAGGTTTTCAGTTAAATGTTCAAGGATTTGTAAATAAGTTTCAAGGAAATGTGGCTGTAGAATATGCCACTTTAGTACCCCTGTTCCTGTTATTCAGGCATTTGGTAATATCTGATAAGAAGAATCTTACCTTGATATTTTTTTCCTTTACAGACTCATTTTTTTTACATTACTTTCATCCAAATTTGAATATATCTTTTAATAGCATATTTACTTATTCAGCCTTGCTATCTGACTTCAAAAATTTCCTGATACTTATTTTTGCTTTTGTATGACACAAATTCCAAAATAATTAAATGAGCAAGGAAACCAACCAGATGTGAATGACATGTAATTTCTGCTGCCTGGGCCATAGTGTTTGGGTAGAATTTCGGGTTAATTCTGACAAAGAAATACATCTAAATCTAGCACAGGTCTCAGCACTTTACTAGGAGAATGACCCAAGCTGCAGGTGTTACCAAACTCTTGTCTGCCTGAGGTTACACCATGAGTGAAATTCATTTGGTGAGGCTGTATCATTTGGAGTACAGTCTCATCAAAGAACATCTCACTCCAAAGGAGTCTACATTTCCCTGCCACTGGAAGTAGTGCAGAGATGTACTTGTTGGACAGTAGATGTTCCAATACCTTTGCTGTTAAGATTTATTTGTATGGAAATAGTTTATAGGCATAATAGAACAAATTATTCAGTGGAAGTTAATGATCCTGAAGGATCGTATTTGTGTGTGAAGTTGACCTAGGAATTAGTGGTAATATGAGGCTGACTAAGTAAGGGGCAGTTGCATCAACTGTCACGTTAATATGATTACAGAATATTTTTAAGCAAGGCCTCAGTGTGCATGTGCTTTTGTTAACCACGAGTGTTTATAGTTTGAAAATGACAATCTTCATTACTGTTGGTTACACTCATGTTGAAATCTAAATTATATGTGTGCAAGATGTTCCAAGCTCATTTTAATTATTTGAAAAAGATTTTGTGAGTGTAGCCGAATGTGCAAGTCATATTTCATATTACAGTTAAGTTTTGAAGTTATGGCTGTGTGAAAGATCTGTATATATAGAGTTATATCTAAGTGGGAGATTTATATGAATGCAGCAAAATTTTTTTTTGTAGTTCTGGTGGTACTGATAAATGGTTCTAGTTCAAGACTTGGTACAGACATGAACAGGGACAGTAGCACAAGTCACGATGTGGAAAACATAAGATTCATTAATAATTCATCAAAGCCTATCTGAAGATGAAAATATCTTCAAATTTATTTATACGGTATACTTGCCTAATAATATGATTAATGTTAGTTTTCTCTGGATTTCCATATCAATATTTTACATTATTTTCGATAAGACTTAAGAACTTGTTTTTGGTCAAAAGTAGAATTGTGGGCAATTAGCATAGGAATACTTTCACTTTTCGTGTTTTGCTTAGTGTGATTAAAAAAATTTTTTTTGTAGTGTCCTGTCTTAATAAATGATGTTTCACATTATATTCATTACAGTTCACTAAAGGATTCCTTTTCAACCATTTTTTTCTATTTTATTTATTGTACAGATAGAATTCATGCCATTATGATTTTTTCTTCTTTTTACTGGTATTTATATTATGCTGTGCAAGATTGCATACCTGATAATTATTGTCTTTGTTGATCAAGTAATATTTCAGACAAGATCCTTTACTTTTCTGTTCTCACGGTTGAACAATTTACGGGATTACGTAATTTACCTTGTAACATATCACTAACTGCTTAAATGCGATTAATGACCCACTCATGTTTACATCCTTCAATTCAACAGGCCACACTACATTAAAGAATGTCATTTTTGCCTGTGATGTCTGGATCATAACTCTCGTGTAACTCCCATGCTGAATTTTTAAATAAAACATAAAGCATGAATTTAATATCAAAGTTTATATTCCACAAGTACTAGTACTCTACTCAACAGGCTATAAGACTCATAGTTAGCTTAGAGGACAGAGAAGGGGTATGAAGGAAACTGCTGTTCTTTCATGGGTGCTGATTCAATGAAAGTACCAATTATATATTCACCTGATTCGTCAGCATGATATGATACCTGTGGTAAATTTAGTTCAAATGAAAATGGAAATCGTGTGACCGACTGAAAAGTTGATTAGAATCACCTGCCATATCAACACAGAAGGGCAAATGCAAGGTTGTTTATGCTTCCCACTATGTCAACTGTGTTTTTCAGCATCTACAACATTTTTATGTTCTTAGTATTTCAGCAAATGGCTGAAGTATAAAGGCAAGAGAAGAAAGGTGAACGCTCGAATTACAAAGTTAAAAGTTTGTTAAATGTACTTTGTAAGTTGTATGGGAAGGTGGTGATTGAGAGGGTGATGGTATCCAAAGAGCATCAGGCTGGTGAGGAACAATGTATCTTCAGGAGTGGTAGAGGATGTGTGGATATGGTGTTTGCTTAGAATTTGTCAGAAATACTTCAAGAAAGGAGGATCTATATAAGGCATTTATGAATCTGGAAAAGCACCAGATAGGTTGATAAGAGCTGCTATATGGAAGGTGTTATAAATATGTGGTGTGGGAGGAAAGCTACTTGAAGAAGCATGGAGTTTTTATCAAAAATGTCTGTTTGTGTGAACAGGAGAGGAAAGTGAATGGTTTCAGGTTGGTCTGTGGCAGGGGTGTGTAATTTGTTTATGGGTGGGGAGGTGAGGGAAGAGAATGTTAAGGTCTAACTCATGGAGAAGGGCAGGTCTGCAGTTTGTTCAGGGTGCGAGGACCAGGAAGGTAAGTCATTGTATGATTATGCCAAGGTTTTTGCGGCAGATATGAGTAAGAAATTGCATAAGCTGATTCCAGAGTATGAGAGAGGGTGTGAAAGGAGAAAGGTGAGTTAAAGTGAATGTCTGGGAAAGTGTGAAAGGAGGTTTAAGGTGAATGAAACTAAGGCTATTACATGAGCAGGGAAGACATGTTAGTTGTAGTGTGAATTTGAACCTGGAGAAAGTGGTGTGTATAGATACCTGTCAGCGCATGGAACCATAGGCCTTGCTGAATTAGGCCACTGGGTGGGTGATTGGCTAAGATCCTAAGCACATTGAGGAGTTTGTGGAAAGGTTATTGTCTGTGAGGTAAAGATGAATATGGTTAATTCCATAGTAGTCTCAAATGGTGTTGTAAGGATATGAGGCTTGGGCCATAGTTGAAAGAAGGTGGCTGTGTTGAAAATGAAGTGTTATATGGTGTGAAGAGGGTTGACTGAATAAGAAATGAAAGAGTAAAAGAAAGGTGTGGAAGTAAAAAGAGTAAGAATCAGAGAGCTGAAGAGGGTGTGCTGATAAGGTTTGGCTGGAAAGGATAAGGAGACAGGCTTACTGACTGGGTATACATGTTGGAAGAGGAGGGAACAAGGAAAAGGTGGAAACCAAGAAGAAAATATGTAGATGTGTCATGGAAACTGGTCCTGAACATACAGGAGGTTGTGAGGTATGCATGGGTCAAAATGACTTGAAGTAAAGTGGTATGAACGGGGCAGTATGGTGTCAATGGGCTAAACCAGGGCATATGAAGTTGTCTGGGTAAACCAAGAAATGGTCTATGGAACAAAGCTTTAGGTAGATAGCTGCTCTGACATGACAGCTAGATTTAAAAGAATGATGCTATTCTTTATCTGTTCCTGGCTCTACTTTCCTGTGTGGGAAATGGCAAACAAGTATGAGAAAAAATATGACTTTTTAATATAGCCCTAGGACCCCCTTATGTGGGGCTCCTGCAGCTTCGAGACTGAACTCCAACCTATCAGGAAAAGGGAAATTATGGACTCCTTAGGACTGAGAAGGCCTTGACGAGACTGTACTCATTGCCAAACTTTGATGATGATAAAGCCTTGCCCTAATTGACTTTTCACTTCCAGGGTAACCACTTTCAGGCAGAGTATGGTAATACCAACCTAAGTGCGTAATAGTACATTTCGAGATTTGTGATTTTACAAAAGTTATTTACTCACTGATTCATGTGTTCCACTTACACTAACCCTTGACTTTACTCCTAAGACCATTCTTCACCTTTACCCTTGACCTTTGTTTTACTTAGAGCTAAAACAGGTTCCTTTCATTAAACATAATACCTATCTTACTTTTCTTTTCATCTTGGTTACATCCACAACATTCAGGCATCCCAGCCTAAGCCTTCAAGGATGATGAGCACTCCTTGCTTGGCTACTCCTTATGTTCCACCTTTTAAAAACTGAACAAGAAGGGGAGGTTTCGAACCCCCCTCAGTTGCTTTCAACAGCATGCATGGAATATGGAGGTAGAATTCTTTCTCCCCACCCCAGGAATTATTCTAAGGTCAAAATTTATAATACTGTATCAAAGTTTTTAAATATCTTTTTCATGCAGAAATCTGCTGGCACTTTTACATACTTATCAAACTTTTAGTAGTTCTAACACTGCAGCTCTTACACCTAAACAGTAGCAAAATATTTTCATCCATTTACATAAAATATTTTTTGTTTTCTGGCTACTGATCTTGTTACTTATTCCTTTAAAAATATGATTATACAGGAATTGCAGTGGAATTTATTAAAAAAGGGGGTGACTGTATTGTTGACTGGTTGGTAAGGTTATTTAATGTAAGTATGACTCATGGTGAGGTGCCTGAGGATTGGCGGAATGCTTGCATAGTGCCATTGTACAAAGGCAAAGGGGATAAA
>JAUUDZ010059880.1:0-10286 GCA_032361705.1 Panulirus versicolor | reverse complement strand
ATACATGACAGCTAGAGACTGAGTGTGAATGAATGTGGCCTTTGTTGTCTTTTCCTAGCGCTACCTCGTGCACATGCGGGGGGAGGGGGTGTCATATCATGTGTGGCAGGGTGGCGGCGGGAATGGATGAAGGCAGCATGTATGAATATGTACATGTGTATGTATGTATATGTATGTATACGTTGAAATGTATAGGTATGTATATGTGCGTGTGTGGGCGTTTATGAATATATACATGTGTATGTGGGTGGGTTGGGTCATTCTTTCGTCTGTTTCCTCGCGCTGCCTCGTTGACGTGGGAGACAGCGTCAAAGTATAATAAAATACCTTATCTATATAAATCTACATGCATTGTTTATGTGGATTTTGCCCCACTGCTTTACCAGTGCAAAATTGATGTCCTATCCTCCTTGTGACTTTGATGGGTACAAACTGGCCAAGTTAAAAAAAAATAAATAAGGGCAAAAAATGTGCAAACATTATCTGAACTGCTAGTTATTGCATTCTGACTTACTACTCCCCTTCTCTTAAGTTATCATAAAAGCTCCAGACCATATTCTGTCAATTTCATAGTTCATAAATTCATATCAATTGCACAGCAACTAAACAAGACAGACTCTCTAATATCTTTCAAGTCCATATGATAAGAAATTACACAATCTAAAATTTATAATATTAAAATATCTTCATTTGATCATACATCTATCTGTACATTCTCCAATATCTCAAAAGCAGTTTCCCTAAGTGTTGTCTAAAGTATCATTTATGCACAGAGCTCCTGAAAGTTTACAGAAAAAAGGAATCTTTGTTCTGTAATTAAAAAACCTAGCTTTGGCTCTGAAAAATGCTTTCGTCTATGAGAAAGTCCTCATGATACAAATATGAGCAATTTTCCAAAGCAACAGCAGTATGATGAAGAGTGTCAACCCTGTCCGTGATGAAGAATAACTATGAGCTTTCATTTGAAGTGCCTATAAAACTGTTTTTTACATTATGAAAGGGGGATGAAAGAATTTGGTCAGACACTGTGAAATACATGAATGTAATTCAGCAAACACTGATTTTATTAATGAGGTATGAAATAGTCATGACCAGACAAATATTTTGAGACTTCAAAAGAGTACAGTACTGAAGCTCTGATACTTTCATAAGACAGAATATTTTGTCAGTAAGGGTTGACAGCATACAATGATGAGATAAAATTGTACTGAATCAAGGTTTTTTTATACTATTTTTATGTATCTGTAGCAACTACTCTATAATCCTTTACATCAAAACATGCATTATCCCTGTAGAGGTCACATGCACTAATAATATTCTACTACATGCAAGTACAGCACATCAATAAAATAGCATAACTGTACTTTGTAGCCTCTGAAGTATAAAATTACTACGCTAAGTGAAAAACAATAAAACAGCCTACGATGCTAAGCCTCATAAGCAGTGGGTCAACTCAAGCTGTTTACCTTACGACCATCATTGCAACCTGGACGTTTCTGGTGGTTCCATAGAACAGAGAAAGGAAATAATAAGAGGCTGTCATTTTGAACTATATTTAGTAAAAGCACTTCAACTTGTTAAAATCTTCTGGCTTGCAAAAGATATTATATTTACTAGTATTTGTGACATGTTAGTTAACCACAACAATGTGTTCACTCTATATCCAAAAACTTTCCAAACCTGCACTCTAAATGCAGATCCTTACAAACCTGATTTGGTAAGTCTAAAATTTCAATGATCAACAACATGGGTCTAAAATAATATTATTGTTACTTGTGACAACCTATTCTTTCAGTGACTGCAATAACTGATATAAGTTGCAAATGTCATCAGGCAAGTGAGGACCAGCCCTAACCACAATTCCTCTAAAACACAATCAATAGATGAAATGGTTACATGATTGTCAGACAAAATATTTGTTTATGGATCTCTTTTCAACTGATAAAAAAGCAAACTCTAATACTCTGACAATCATGTTACTAATCCACATGCAACACTTCTTAATCGTTAAAGCATTATAAAAGTATAGCTGAAGGAGAAGAATTTTCAAATATTCAGTGATAGCAATTACATTCTACTAAACTTTTAGTGATCAATGGAAAATGTATCATACACAGCAAATATGCTAGCTGAAAACATTAAGTATAAAATGTAGAAAACTGGAAATCATTCAAATTTGTTAACATTTCTAGCCATATGATCATCTTAAAAAACCCAGCTTTTATTCAAAACTAAAAAATTTTATTGAAAACTCTTTGGTTTAATATAGCATGTTGTATTTTGAAAAGAAACTAAAGACCATATAATAATAAAAATTCAGGATCTTCAAGGCCAGAATACTTTGACTGAGTACATACAATAAAAGATTCCATTATTTACCCTCCAGAGAAATGGCCTGGTAATGTAATAAGCTATCAATGAGAAAAGCATACTCACGTTCAAGCGGGAGGGAAATAAGATGATAAAGAACGGGAACAACTCATCCCTAACTAGAACATTATATAATTGATTCAATGAAATTATATATAGTTGTAATAGATATTTCTGATTCTTGTTCGCTGCCAAAGTGTAATTAAAATTTTTTCTCTGAAAACTTAACTGTAGTTAAAAGATATTACTGTAAACAAAACTCATTCCTGATAAAAAGAATTGACAGGAACTCATATAACTTGACAATTTTCAAAAACTTTACTAAATAAGCCCAGATTTCTAAATGTTTGAATTCTGATTTCAAATGAATGAGACTGAAACTTCAATTACTGTAATAAAGAGATAAACTGGATGATAATATTAGATAAATGATCACCACAAAATTTCAAGACTATTCAAAACATATCATAAATCAAGAAAGATTTACAAATGTTCATTAAACAAGCATAAAATGTCACTAATCATTGTCTAAGCTTATTTCTACCCTGAAAACAACTTCACTTATGAAATAATGTTAACTGGCATGTATATAATTGATCACACTTAGTTCCTATGCAAACTAACCTAATTTTTAAAATGACATGTTATCACTTTAGTTGGTCTTTTAGATATATCCTGACAAGAAATCATAAAGGGTTCCTGAGTAAACACTCACAAATAATCAGAAGCCTGGTGATAAGTTGATGTACACAGGAATAATCCACTTCTTATGAGCTACTGAAGTAAACATGTATTATAAAAAAAGTTATTTCAAAAAAAGAAAACTATGCTTGAAAATGCATTCTCTACTGCTTAACTAGGGAAGGCAATGCAAGAACAAAGTTGAGAAATGCACAAAGCTATCTTATGCCATACCTTGAACTGCAAGCTAGTTAATTGAAGACAGCAGATTTTTAAAGAGAACTGAGAACACTACTTAAAGAAGTAAGGGAATAGCAGAACTACAATTTATCTAGTAAAGAAAGCAGTGAAAAAGATCAAAAGTAACTGGAAATATGATATACAACATAAATTAATGTACCATTTAAAATTTGTATTCACAATGATAAATACCCTTTTTAAAATCAAGTGAAAATAAAATTTCAGTCAAATTCTTAAGAGGATGCTACAAAGCCAACAGATTCCAGAGGATCAACCAGAAGAAACAAATTATCATATAACAATAATTTCTTTAACAAAAAATAAGTATATATATGGTATAAGCAATACCCAATTTATTCCAAACTCTGTATACACTAAACAATTCATAAATATGTCCACAGTAGGGTGGAATATGTACATCTCAAAAATTTATGTATTTGAAATTCAGTTCTTTTTTATACTTGGTGACCATTTCCCACGTCAGTGAGGTAGTGCCAGGAACAAATGAAGAAAGGCCCCATCTGCTCACGTCCATTCTCTAGCTGCCATGTATTACGCACCAAAACCACAGTTCTCTATCCACACAGGCCCCACAGAGCTTTTCCATTGTTTACTCAGGAGGCCTCACATGCCCTGGTTCAGTCCATTGACAGCACATTGACCCCAGTATACCACATCGTTCCAATTCACTCTATCCCGTGCATGTCTTTCACCCTCCTGCATTTTCAGGCTCTGATCCCTCAAAATCTTTTTCACTTCATCCTTTCATCTCCACTTTGGTCTTCCTGCTCTCCTAGTTCCATCCAATTCTGACAAATGTATACTCTTTGTCAACCTTTCTTCACACATTCTCTTCTCTCCATAAATGCAAACCATTTCAGCACACTCTGTTCAGCTCTCATTGACACTCTTTTTATTACTACACATCTCTCTTACCCTTTCATTACTTACTCAATCAAACCATATCACACCACACACTGTCCTCAAACATTTCATTTTCAAAACATCCACCTTGCCCTGCACAGCCTTATCTACAGCCCATGCCTCACATCCACTTTTGCCCTTCCAGATAACGTTCTCTCTTTCCATTCATTCTTCAGCACTCCTGAAACCTTTGCCTCCTCAACAAACCTATGACCCACTTCTGCTACCATGATTTCATTGGCTGACATATCCACTCCAAGGTACTTAAAACACTTCACTTCCAACAATTTTTTTCCATTCAAATCCACACCCCAACTAACCTGTCATCCCTCAACCCTGCTAAACATGCTTAATATAATGACCTTGCTTTTATTTGCATCTAATCTTAACTTCCTCCTTGTACACACTCTTCCAAACTCAGTCAACAACTGCAGTTTCTCATTTCAATCCACCACCAGTGCTAGCCGTATCATCAGCTACCAACAACAAACTCATTTCCCAGGTCCTTTCATCCCCCACAGACTGCATGCTCACCCCTCTCTTGGACTCTAGCATTTATCTACCTCACCACTTCATCCATAAACAAACTGAATAACCATGGTGATATCATACATCTCTGCCACAGACCAACCTCTACCTGGAACCATTCACTCTCCTCTCTCCTTACTCATACACATGCCTTATACCCTTGATAAAAACTTCTCACCACCTCTACAGCCTTTCTCCCACACCAATTATTCTTAAGACCTTACACAAGGCATCTCTATGAACCTTAACATATGCTTTCTACAAATTCATAAGTGTCACATACGAATCCATCTGTTTCTTCAAGTATTTCTTACACACATTCCTTAAAGCAAACACCTGATCCAGACATCCTCTACCACTTTTAAAACCACACTGCTCCTCCCCAATCTGATGTTCTATATGTGCCTTCACCCTTTCAAAACTGCCCTTCCAAACAACTTATCAGGTATATTACAAAAACTTATACCTCTAGTTTGAGCACTCACCTTTATCCCCCTTGCCTTTATACAAAGGCACTGTACATACATTCCACTTATCCTCAGGCACTTCACCATTATTCATAAAAACACTGAAAATCTTAAACAACCAGTAAATAGCACAGTCAGCTGCTTTCTTAACAAGTTCAACTGTAATACCATCCACTCCAGCCACCTAGCCACATTCCACCTTACATGAGGCTTTCATCGCCTCTTCTCTCTTCACCAACACACTTTCCATGGCTCTCTTACTTAGCATATCATCCCCACCTAACAACCTATATCTGCCATACTACTATCAAACACATTCAACATTCTTTTGAAATACTTACTATCTCTTTCTCACTTTATCATTACCTGTTACTGCTTGCCCTTTTGCCCCCTTCAATAATGTTCCTATTCGTTCTCTTGTATTCTGCACATTATTCAACTACCTCTTAAACATCTTTTCCTCCCAAAAGTATAGTCACTTATCCCAACACTCATTTGCCTACTTTTTCAATTCCTGCACCTTCTTCTTGACCTGCTACTTTCTCTTATAAATCCCCCAATCATCTACACTCCTTCCTGGTAAGTAATGCCCAAATGCCTGTCTTTTCTCTTTCACAAGCAACTTTATTTCATCCCACTACTCACCTTCCTAATCTGCCCATCTACCTTTTGCTTGCCACATGCATCTCTTGGACATGCCAACACTGCTTCCCTAAATACCTCTCTTTCTCATCCACTCCCATTGCTTCATTTACTTTCACCTTTTGCTATTCTACACACAATCTCTCCTGGTATTTCTTCACACAGGTCTCTTTTCCAAGCTTACTTACTCTCACCTCTCACTTCTCATTGATACCATTTCTTCCTCAAAATACCTCTACAAACCTTCACCCTCAACTTCACAAGACAACGATCAAAATCCTACCAGCTACCCCTCTCAGCACATTTACATCCAAAAGTCTTCCTTTTACATGTAATCCAATAATGCCCAATGACTATCTTTCCTACTCACATATGTATCCTTGTGCTTATCCCTCTTTTTTAAACCAGGTATTACCAATCACCAGTCCTTTTCAGCACACAAATCCACAAGTACTTTGTCACTTCCATTCATAACACTGATTACCCAAATCCCCCCAATTATGCCCTTAACTACCACATAACTCATCCTCACATTTAAAATCATCCATTACTAACAATTAGTCTCTTGCATAAAAACTGTTGATACACACACTCATCTACACCTAAAACACTTGCCTCTCATGATCTTTCTTCTCATGGCCAGGTCCATAAGCAGTAATAATTCATCAGTTTCTCAACATCCACTTTCATTTTTATCCACATCAATCTAAAATTTACTCTCTTACACTCGGACTTATGTCAAGGAGGGGGTGTATGTATAATTACTTCACTTTCCTTGGGCATCTTGGATTTTTTTTTTCATTACTTAGTATGTCATGAATGGATCATAGGATGGGTTAAATGAAGAGAAATATCTAATACAAAAGCCTTCACTAATGGAAAGACTTTCATTTCATGAACCCTTATAAAATTCACAGAAAACAGTCCTCTGCATTTCACTGGATATCACATCAGCTACCTGTTGTATATGAAGCATCCTCATTATTTTCAAGAGACCATAGGGTTCTTTCTCATCTCATAATTTTCAAGAGACCATAGTTCTCTTTCTCATCTTGTACAAAGTGGTTATTACTTCACTGTGCATTTAAAATAACAACAGTCAATAGTTAATGAGCTGATAAGTGCTTTTCCTTAAACTCCTAACACCACATACTACAAAAAGACAAAAAGTATCTTTTCTATTTACATACTCTCACTTGTATCAGTTACACAACACATTAAACAAGAAACAATTTAATGGACTAAAACCCAGGAGTCATGCACAAATATACAGGTAAGAGAGAATATAACGCAAGGGTATTTAGGTACCTGGAACTCATCGTATCCCATGGTGCTGCACTCCTCACACACCAGATGGCAGCACTGAACCTTGATGGTTGACTCATAGCCACGTGACTCTTGCACAATCTGCATCCGACTCATTTTGAAAGTAACTACTGATATCTGTATCAAATGGGAACATATTATTTCTTCAGCTACTAAGCACTTTTATACAGAATAATAATATCATTTGGAGCATTTAACCTGAAATGCTTGAAATAGAATCTGTAGCTTTAAAATGTGCCACAATAAATCATGGTAATCTTGCAGTCCTTTTGGAACCCCCCCTATACTTTTAATAGTCAAACAAGAAAGCAGTGAATTAGGTACCTCAATCATCCCCTTTTCTTCAGTATCACCCTTATTAAGTGATTTCTCTAAGAAAATTTAACATAATTCACTGCCTGTTTTCCATTCTTGATCTCTTAATCAGCATATCTTTCAACACTTATTCCCTCATATGCCTGTCTTCTTTCATGACGAAATATGAACATCATGGGACTCTGAGGAAGTTCCAATTAGAACGGGTATCAGAGATATGGATAGATATATATATAGATGGGACTTCAAAATCACTTCATAATCCTTAAAACTCTGAGTATTCCAGACATTTTTTGAAAAACATTCCTTTTCCCATGGGTTAAAGATTAATGCTAACATAATTTCATTCCCAAATCTTAACTCTCTGCCCTCAGTATCAGTATTTGTACCACCCTTCTGGCTTTCATTCTAATATGGAGGATGAAATTTAGAATACAAACTTTTTGACAGAGGATAAAGCAGAAAAAAAAAATGCCTGAAGTTATCTTTTTGGATCAGTAAGTTCTGTCTGCCCTAACAGTGGCAACCTTGGAGTCACATCACATGAGGGGCAAAAATGTGAGAAAAATGCATGACACTATCATAGAGTGAGAATGTTTCCCCATCATTCAAAACTTACATTTTTCTCCCATGCTGGTCTGTCCTGAGAGCCATGAAAGCAGTTTATCATTGAGATCAAGGGTTAGAATAAAAACTCTTTGACATAGAGGATGAAGGGCAGCTAAAAATGCCTGAAGTTATATTTTTGGAACACTAAAACGTTCAGTCTGCCCTAACAGTGGCGACTCTGGGGCCACTTCAAGATGAATCTCAATAGCCAGCAAAAAGTGTTGTTCACAAATGCATTGCAGGAATTCCAAAGACCTTTACTGTTAATATTCAAAGACCTCTAATATTAATTTCATTCAAGAGAAGGTTCCTCACAAGGAACGAAAATTGATGTTACCTCCCTAAAATCATGGACTTTGACATACATGCACATTGGGTCAAGAATGCAAATCTCTTAACCCCAGAAGAGATGTCCCATGCTAATAGAGGTTTCAAGTTTCCTACGTACAAACAGATGTTCCCCTTGGTATCAATTATCACTGAGATTTCAGTGGGCATAAGGACAAATTCTCATGCCCAGAACTGAGTGTATCTTACTAATTCTTCCAGCAGCAAGGGCTATCAGTTAATGAATTTTTATAAGACACTGAAGAGCTATGATATCAGGGCAGAATCACTGTAACAAGACCAGTACTTTTGTGAACTCCCACTTAGGTTATAGCATGGAATCAATTGTAACCTCAAGAAAAAGACCTGAGAAACTCATCGTAAGTCCATAGAAGTTTACACCAAAGTCCATCAAAGGTGGTTCCAGTAGTGCACTCTCATATTGTTTTTACAGTAACCTTGTTTTAATCAAGAAAAAATATAGAAATCCAAACAGAAACTTTAGAACCTAGGTTCTAAAGGAAATACTTGGAGAGTTCCAAGCTAAAAGATAATAATTTGATGAGAGTTAAAATCATGAAAAACATTATCTGTCAAAGGTTCCTCAAGTCTCAGGCTATGGAGAATCAGAAAAAATATTGTGGAAAGCCCAAGATCCAAAGCTTTGACATGAGGTATCTCAGTTTATATGTTGAAGTGGCCAGGAAACTTGAGGTTTCAGCTGAAGACAATCAGAAAGCTGAAAAGGTTCCTGACATTGAGGTTGTCTCTCCTACTTGAGCTGCAAGAATCATGAAATTCTACAAACCAAACAGTTAAAAAAACCTTCTTCCCACAAAATTTTCTTTGGAAAGAGACAAATATGTTTTTTCATTCCATTATCAAGGAACCCGTTGCTACTGCTCCCTGTAAAACACTGAATAATTATAGGCTCCCTTACCGGTGAGAAGATTCAACATATGAGTGAGAATTAATGAAATGTCCTAGCTGAATGCATTTCTACCCACAGACATTTTGTTACAACATAATTTCTCTCACTAGGGTATCTAACCATTCCTACAAACTTCTTGGATACATAACATAAAGAAATATGATTTTCAACACTGCTAAGGAGTTTCTTTTCTTAACAATATATTGTTTTCATACTTGTTTGCTATATCTCATATTAGTGAGGAACTGCCAGGAACAAGAGAAGGAAGGCTACATACATTCATATCCATCTAGCTGTCATGTACAATACAAGGAAACCACAGCCCCCTATCCATAATCAGATTCCACTAACCTTTCCATGGTTTACCTCAGAGGATTCACATACCATGATTCTGTCCATTGACAGCATGTCAAGCTTTGTATAAAATATTGCTTAAATTCACTCAGTTCCAGCATGCCTTTCACCCCCTGCATATTCAGGCCTGGAATAGCCAAAATTATTTTCACTTTAGCCTTCTGTCTCCAATTTGGTCTCTCCTTTCTCCTTATCCCCTCAACTTCAGACAAATCTTCTTTGTTAACCCTTCTCATTCATTCTTACCAAATGACCAAACCATTTCAGCACACTCTCTTCTGATCCCTCAACAATGCACTTCTTATTACCAAACCTCTCACCCTTTTATTACTTAATCAAATCACTTCACACAGCATTATAATATTAATTTTTTCTATTTATTATACTTAGTCGCTGTCTCCCGTATTAGTGAGGTAGCACAAGAAAACAGACGAAAGAATAGTCCAACCCACCCACATACACATGTATATACATAAACGCCCACACACGCATATTCATACCTATACATTTCAACGTATACATACATATACATACACAGACATATACATATATACACATGTACATATTCATAC
>JAUUDZ010059869.1:0-10286 GCA_032361705.1 Panulirus versicolor | reverse complement strand
CAAAACACACCTTGGTATATAGACCTGACACATAAAGATGCAAAGGTTGTAAGATAAGGGAGAGACGGAAGTAGGAAGAAAATTCCACACATTCGCAGGTCGAGGTAAGAGGGAAGTATCATAAGGATTCTACCCTCGTGTGGCTGGTTTCTCCTTGTGCTGGTTATAAGCCATGCAATATGTTGTCTGGATGCAAATCTGGTAGGGGAAGGAACCCCGGCCTGTATAAGTACTTGCTCATTCCAATCACGATCATAGCGCGCTGGTTGAATTGTTGGTCTGCTCCCCAAGATCGTAGCTCAGCACTTGGTACATAGTCCTCAAGTAATGCCTTAACTGTCAGTTTGGTGTTAGTCACTGTTACGAAGCCAAATATGAAACGTCTTTGCCTAAGCTGCCTGCCTTATTGCCCTTACCGGATCTGCTGCCCTTATTACAGTTGTCGTCCTTAGGCCAAGCATCGTTAGCGTGTGTGGGTATCCTTCCCTGGTTGTGCATGAAGAGCAGTCAACTGACTCAGTGTACCTCATTAACTAGTCTCTCATAAAGGCCACCCAAGGAATCAGCAGAGAGTATAAATTTTTTCTCAATGGTTGTCGTCACTTCGTCCACCCACGCATGGTCTTAGTGACGAAACGTAGGCTATGTTGCTTCGTCCGCCCATGGTGCCAGTAGCATGACCATTCACCAGGTGTTGTAGGTATAGCCTCACTGCTGATACCTACTTGTAAGGGACGAGAGCATTGTCTGCGGTATTGGGACACAATTTTCTTTGATTTTTTTACTCCTCCAATCACCTTAGAAGCACCCTAAATATTGAGTCACCATTCCTTTTTCAGTTACTCATCTCTCCCCACGGCTGAAGTGATTATTTGCTTTTTGGAGCACAAGGTTTATTTTTCTTAAAGGAGAGTCAGTGATGGCTGAAGCTTCCAGCATGTCTCATATATCTGAAGTCTCATCCATCTTCCACGGCCATTATTTGTACTTCCACTCTGCTGTTCCTTTCAACGTTTTAATGTGTTTTCTATTCAATGCTGCGTGAACCTCTTCCTTTTTGTTTTTTTGTTTAACCCAAGAGTTCATCCATTTCTTCCATAGTCATTATTCTATCAGCTTATCCCATTGGACTAATACCTTTTAAATGTGATCCATTGAAAACTCCCGGTATTTGCTATATCTTTCTACCTTGATTCTAAATTCTCCTCCTGCCTCTCAATCCATTCCCTCTTCTTCCCATCGACTATTTGACATCTTTGATTAACCTAATTCTCACTCCACACGTTCCCCAGCAACAGCTCATTAATTTCCCTGTGTCACTTTTGCTTCCCTTCCTCGCTGATCGTCCACTCTGTCTCGCGACGCTCCCTTCTGCCAGCCCCTATTTGTCGTGACATCTTTTGATTTCGGTTGTTCTTCCACAACGGATATGAAGAATGAACAGCAATGTCTTGCAACGCCGCCAGTTGCCTCAAACTATCATTTTCTATTATTCCGGCTCTCAGGAATTATATCTCCTGGTTTCTGACGCCCCAGCCATTACTGTTTTCTATTTTCTCCTCACTTCCCTGTCTTATCATCCAACATCCTCGTTGCCATAAATGATTTATTCCCTACATCTCGCTCGTCTCAAATTCCTTGACATCTCCCATCACACACCAGGGCAGGCAGAGAGAAGGCTGGACACCATCCCTGTCTCACCAATGGTGTCTGACTCTCTTCAAGTGTTGTACAGAAACTGTTAAGCTGATGCGAGACCGGAGGAGATCTTGTTTATATATGCGGTGAAAATAATGTCGTTGTGAAAGCTTAAGATACAGCAAAAGATAAGATGGTTAGTATGAAAAAATTTTTCTGTGACGTCTTCGTAAAACATGGTATGTGTATAGTATTACAGGACGCATCTACGTACGAGAAACACTTGACTGCTTCCACGAAATAGGGGCAATAGTCGAATCTATTAAAGTCCCATTTCATAATACATTTTACATGATAGAAAATATGAAATCAAGAGTTACAGTTAATCACCAAAGAACAGTTCACAGGAAATCCCACAGAATGACGTATTATCATTTCAGTAAGAGTGTTTCATAAACGAGACACCAAACCTTCTCACTGTTTTACTGCGTCACGACAAGTGTGATTACATTACCTGGAAAAATATGAAGTGATCTCTGTATGTGATTCTACGAGAGCTCTACGTCATCATCAGTCTACACTTATGAGAAGAAGATATAGATAAGCGATACCTTTCGAAAGAAAAGCGAGATTGTTTTGGCTTTACATGGAAATTAGTTAAAGGGAAGTGAGTAGAATGGTTCGGAAATGTTCAGGAGATAAGGTTCGAGTCAAGTAAGCGGACAAAAGCGAAAGAAGGATTAAAGCCGCTGTTACAGAAGCCGTTGTACAGTGTTGGTAAGTGTATAAGAAAGATAAGACAGTGGGTTCAAGATCAATGTGGGGAATAAATCAGTTAATATTCAGATATTAATATTAAGATATTGATATCTGATATTAAGTTAATGTTCAGATAACAGAGAAATATATGTATCTATTGATTAAACCAGGTGAAGGTTATGTGAGAACGCTGGTTGACAGTTTATAACATGCATAAAGCATATGATTGCGTAGGAGCAATGTGGCTTCAGGAGAGACAGTTGGTATAAAGACAAGTTGTATATTTTGCTCAAGATTTAGAAATGATACACAGATCCTTCTCTTCCTTGAGTACGACAGGAGTGATAGAGAGGCAAAAGTGTTTCGAATATACAGGGTTAATCAATGGTTATTAAGATATTCTACAGTGGTAGTAAGGAATGTCTGTGTGTAGGAGGGAAGGAGAGTGAGTCGTATTCAGTGATAGTGGGCCTGCGTTACGATGTTTCCTCTCACTACGGGTATTTAATCTCGTCGTGAACTAGGCGGTGAGGGGAGGACTTTATACAAAGACTACCGCACTAGAATGGCATCACACCCAACACTGCCTCACCGTGAGAGTGTCACACTCACCATCTTAGCAACAGGAGGGAGTCAGACCCAACACTACTACAGCAGCAGGGCGTCACACCAAATAGTGTCGCACCAGGGGAACGTCACATCCAGCACTGCCGCACCAGCAGGGCGTCACACCTAACAGTGTCGCACCAGGGGAGCGTCACATCCAGCACTGCCGCACCAGCAGGGCGTCACACCTAACAGTGTCGCACCAGGGAAGTGTCACATCCATCACTGCCGCACCAGCAGGGCGTCACACCTAACAGTGTCGCACTAGGGGAGCGTCACATCCGGCACTGCCGCACCAACAGAGTCACACCGAACAGTGATGCATCGCGTCAGCTGTGGATGCTGAGCGACAGCTTAAAACTTTTCCGGGATATCCTCAGATATCTTTCCCTTCCCTCACGACTGGAAGCCATAACTTCTGTACGACTAGAGAATATTGCTCCTTCTCTGAGATGCTCAGGGAAGATGACAAACGTATGCCATCTTTGGTCAGAGGCAGCATGTGATTTGCCGGTGACGTTCAAGTAGGTATGATTTCCTCTGACGATATAAAGTTTTGGGGAAAAGACAAGAAAATAACAGATATCAGTAAGCAGGTAAAAGCCAAAAACGAGCGTTGCTGGGATTACGAACAAAATGTCCCGTCCAGAGGACACAGTTATAGAGGAATGCTCAGTAAGGGATAAAGTTTGATAAAAAATGAAAATTGTCTGTTGTATATAAGGTCTGTATATAGGTCAGCTTCCTCACACCTACCGGTCCAACTCCTTATGACCTTGCACGCCCGCCCGGCTCGCCTCCTCATCGCCTCACACACCAGTGAGGCCCGCCTCCTCAAGGTCTCAACACGTCTGCCCGGCCAGCCTCCTCATGGCCTCACGCGCCCGCCCGACTCACCTCCTCATAGCCTCACACTCACGCCTGGACCGCCTCATGGCCTCACACGCCTCCTCATTGCCTCATACACCTCCTCGATTCACTTCCTAGTGACTTCAAACACTTGCCCGTCCATCTTCTCATGTTCTCATATGTCCACCCGATCACCTCCACATTGCCTAATACGACCCACCTCCTCATGACTCTATGACCATCATACTCGGGGAACGCTGCAGCAGCGACGCCAGGGAACAAATCATGTGGTTACCGTGAGAGGATCTCCGTCAGCCGTGTTGCTGGGAGTACAATTGCCGGACTCTGTTTCTCGTTACAACACTTCTACTGCACACTATTCCTCATTAGCCCGGGTCACCAGCTGCTGCACAGCATTCCTCAGTAGCCCGGGTCTCCAGATGCTGCACATCTTTTCTCAGTAGCCCTGGTCACCAGCTGCTGCACAGTAAGCTCCGAAAGTCCATCGCCTCCTCTGCTCTGGCTGGTTCACTATTCTCTCCCGTGAAGGTATAGATGCATATAATTATGATCTTCAGTTCTTTTCCAAGTAATTATCCTGACAAGAAGGAAAATGATTCTCTCAATCTTATTCATCATAATTCTTTACCTAATTCAAAATTTTCTCATGAATTTGCAAACTTTTTTATCCTCCAGATGCTATTGATCACGACATCACCATTGGTCACATCAGCGTACAGCTATAAGATTGTTTGTGACCGAGCATTTGGCCGTCACTTACACACAATTATTTCCTCGAGAGGAGGAATTAGAGCCGGTTAGGGCTACATTTCGCGAATTCCATCGACTAATACGCTAAGTCTGGGTTTTCTCCCACCATATGGTTCACAGGCACTCATCTTGATTTGAAAATATGTCGTGAAAAAAGTAGAATGTGTGAATAACTTAGAGCGCTAGAGCGCATACCCTCCCACCCGCTGGACGAGAACCACTGCGAATACCCTCCCACCCGCTGGACGAGAACCACTGGTTAGGGAATTTCAGCGTTCACAAGAGAGAATGCTCAAACTCCCTCCGTACGAAAGGTGAAGGACCGAAGCCCTCACACTATCCAGACTCAGTGATCTACAGAAAATTAACACCCACCCCACCTATATTCCTGACCGCTGTGACTACTCTGCTATTATTGTGGATCTGCTTTTTAACTCTAATCCTTCGCGCTGCAACTATACAATCTTGCCCCTAATTGTTTTATCTGCCTACACTCTCATAAATGCGTCTATTTGAATGACACCTTCCCCTCCAACAGCTCCTTCTTAATGTAAATATAAGCACTTCAGTAAAGCTAACTGGATCAACTTAACGAAAATTTACCTTTGACTTTCCTTGGGTAGATTACTGTCTCTTACGAGGCGATGCTTCCGTCTCCACTAAACGCATAGCAGAGGTAATTGTCGAGGGAATTCCTTCAAGGTGATTACTTCCTACAATCCAAACTTCAACCGTTCCTGTTCTGAGGCCATCGAGGCAAGGGATCAGGCATATCGGGCTAGGAAAAACTCTCCTTCCTCTGACGTCCATTGAGCATTTACCACAGCCCGCAGTCATTGCAAGTACGTTATCCGTGAGGTAAAGCGTTCCTTTATTCAAAGAAGAGTGACAATCTCTCTTCAACATTCACTGATAGGTCTTTTTAGTCTTTAACTAGCATCGCTAACAACTTCAGTCGCTCTACCTTTCCTTTACTTCTTTCTGACGGTACTATAGCTGTCTCTCCCGTAGATAAAACAACTTTGGTTCCAGGGTCTTCCTTTGATTCTATCTTGGATGACTCTGACATTCCTTATCCTCTTAATGTTCCTTTTACTGATCCTCTGTCCCTCCTAGTAATCTCTTTTCGAAAAGCGCTTCTTACGCTGGACACAAGTAAGATTAATGGACCTAATGGCATCCATCCTCGAGCACTGAAAAAGTATGCCTCCGAACATGCACCTGTGCTTGCTCGTCTGTTCCATTTTTTTTTTCAAACCAGAACATTTCCAACTTGGAAGAATGCATTGGAACATTTCATCCCTAAGAAGCATGACCGGTCTAACCCCTCGAAATATCGTCCTGTTGCTTTGACATCTACCATTTCCAAAGTCTTTGAATCCCTCCTCAACTTCCCACGCCCTCAGGCATCTATAATCTCAGTCTTCTCTCTGATCACCGGAGATCCACTGGTGATATTCTCTCTCATCCTACTAATGTCTGCTCAACATTATTGAAAGATTTTAGGAAAATCCTATGCAGTTGCCATTGATGTATTTAAAAGTTTTGAGAGGATGTGGCACCGGGGTCTCATCATTAAAACACCTTCTATTGGTTTCCATTTTAATACCTAAAATCTAGCATCCTCTCTGGCCGATCTATCTCCATGGTTGTTGATAGATCAGCCTCTCCTCCTTTCTTCATCAACTTGTGTCCCTGAACGTTCTGTGCTATCTCTTGTACTTATTCTCCTTTTTATCAACGGTTTCCTTTCTTCTGCAAATAACCAAATGCACTCATATAATGACGACTCAACGCTGGATCCCTCTACAATCTTCAGATCTGTTCTTTCTTTTCTCACTCGATCTCCATCTCATCTCGACACAATTTGGTTAAATCTAATGCCCTGAAGACCCAGTTTCTGCCCACCTTGCTATCATAAATTCCTTACATCTTTCCTCTCTCCTTCGACGGATCTGTAATTCCACCTCTTAACTCAGTGAAAGTATATAGTATTACTGAAATATCCACACTCTTAGAAACCCCACAAATATATTATTTCCGAACTGTTGTCTCGTTTATACAAAGGATTGATTCATCTGTGTATGGATTATTGCTCTTACATCTGGGATGGTTCTAATTCCGCATCCTTACTTGACAGAGTTAAGTCGAAATCGTTCTGACATAGATTCTCCCAGATCAACTTCAAAACTTGACCCTCTTGTCCTACGCAGCAGCTTTGTTTCACTTTCCCTCTTTTATAAGTATTACTTTGGTTTTTGCTCCTGAGAGCTGGCTGTCTCTGTGCCCCCCCTATTGGCTAGATCACGCAATACTCGACAAGTTGCTGCAGCCGCTACATGATAACTACCATTGATGTATAGGTCGCTTCATACTCAGTAAAGTCTTTGAATGATTAAGTGATGGATTGATAGCACTATAACTGGTTATGGTACGTTTGGTTAGTGTCGTGACCTGTTGATGTAAATATCTTGTAAAGCCTTGAAAATAAAAAGACATTAATGATTAATTGATACATGGCCAAAGCGGATCATATCTGAGGAAATGGTAAAGGTGATTTTGTGAGCAGGTTGTGGGTTGCCCCTGATTCTAGGGGTCTGGTAGACGCCTTCAGCTACAGTCAGCTTACGTAGACATAAGCCACATTTCTAATCTTGCACAGAATACAATGTCAGAGCTTGATTTTTTTTGTGGAAAAACACCAAATGGAACCCGCAAAAAAAGTGCTTTAGGGTAAAAGTACAACAGTTAAAGAGGTAATCGTCGTCGTCTGAAGAATGGAAGTTGGAGACAGTACAAGTGGAATGTAAGTGTACAAGTGAGAAAGATTACACTCCTCTTACTGAAAAAGGTCATATAAAAGAACTTTGATATATCAAAAAGAATATAAATACTTTTCATGGAAAATAGTATTTTTCATAACGCAACTGAAAGCAAATCTACTTAGAATGAAATACTGTGAATATGGTGATTAGTCTGCAGTGTTAGATTTAAATACCTGCGGCGAATCCATGGTATTAGATTGAAATACCTACGGTAGATCTACAGTGTTAAATTCAAATATCTTCGGTACATCTACAGTGTTAGATTTAAATATCTGCTGCGATACAAAACAAAATTCAAACAGTACGAAAATGATAAAATTTTTGGATAAGAAACATGACGAAATGGAACTTAAGAGGTAAGATAACTCTACTAGACTTTAAGAGGTAGAAAAGTGAGATAAGAAACAGAGGATAAAACCTTTTGTTAAGCAGAAGAAAAGATAATGCAGTCTCAACACATCATTTAAATAAATATCTAAATTTTACTTAGTTGACCTGAAAGATGTTAATAGGAAATCATTTGTACTTGGAAATATGATGCTCATAGTACAATAAAACAGAAATTTATTGAGAAAGTTCCAGAAATGAAATAAAGAGTGAGAAAACTACATTAAAATACTGAATCACCGCGGATGGGACTATGCAGTGTGATATAAATACTTTGGTAATGTACTGTAAGTTAGACAACGGACACTACAGCAGATACATTCTTGGAAATTCTTGGACAAAAACAAGTACTTTAAAGAATTAGGTATATTGATGAGAAAATGGAAATCCAAATAACCCGCTATGTAAAACATATGTGCATGTGATAAAAACAATCGTTAATCCTTTATGAATGCGGAGGTTTACTCTCAGTTTTCACACCACATAACCATATAGTAACACTATCAACATAAGTGCAGAATCTAAATAAAAGAAATAGAAAAATAGGAGAGAGCTTATTTCAGATGCAGGCGCCTACCTTCGCCGCCACGTACACACTCAACAATTAAACTTAGTTATGGGCACAAAAGTAATTACATGCATGCCAGAAATTGTTTCTCAACGTGTTATGAGGCAGAGGTGTAAACTGTGGATTGCAAAGGATTACCTTTTAATTTGTATTCTGAAAAAATAATTTGTTCTCGTTATGATTCGGACGGTTACAAAATTTTATCTTTTACGCTTCTGTGGATTTTTGCTTCGAGTTTTTCTGATTTTTTTTTCGAAATATAGTTGGCGATGTTGACACAACATTTGGGAAACAATGAGAAAGTTTGCGTAAAATAATTTAGACATGTGTATGTCATAAGAGGCATGTGAATATCACCAACGTTCAGACTCATATTCCTATGAAAATAAAAACCAAAACTGAAGTGTTTTGTTATCCCGTTATGATTCAGTAGCTCTTCTAGTCGAATGATTCCCCATGAACTGTGAAGCAGTCCACAGGCACAGACTCTTTTGTTTATTAAAGGGAAAGTCAGTCTAACAGAGTGATCATGTCATGTGTTACTCCAAATAATTATTCTTACGAATCTAAATATCAGTACAGTAATATATCAGCTTAATATATAAGATAATGACCTAAAAGATATACCTTTGGGTCTTTGAATCATTATAATCTAGACAATTATATATATAACGGTAGCCGTGTACTACACATGACGCTGAGATACTAAGGTTTGAATAATTACATTTAAGTTACTTTCATGTGTAAACCTAGGATACTACAGCTAGTTTATATTATGAATCTAGTGAGTAACCTAAGCGTTACAGCCAGTGTTATCAAAACAATCTGGATAATAATCTAAGCATTACAACCAGTGTTATCATGATGAGTCTGGTGGGTGCTTAAGCACCAGAGTCAGTGATACTATAATGAGCCTAGTGAGTGATATTAATTGTAAATATTATGACCATAATCATAACGTCATGATGAGGTATGAGGGAGGAACTTGATGGTTTTACTGTCGGTCATATATCTACATAACCGTCTTCCTCCTCCCCTCCTTCCAGCCCTCCCTCTCTCTCTGTAAGATATGGTTTCCTCACTCAGTACTATACGACCCAGGTGACGTGGACGGGGGACAATATATGATTGGCATAATGTGGAGAGATTGTAGTCACGACACCTCAGCTCTACACCACCTGCCGGCAGCACAGTACACCCTAGCTCTACACCATCTGCAGGCAACACAGTACACCGTAGCTCTACACCACTTGCAGACACCACAGTACACCCTAGCTCTGCACCACCTGCAGGCAGCACAGTACACCCTACCTCTACACCACCTGATGGCAGCACAGTACAACCTACCTCTACACCACCTGCCGGCAGCACAGTACAGCCTACATCTACACCACCTGCCGGCAGCACAGTACACCCTAGCTCTACACCACCTGCCGGCAGCATAGTACACCCTAGCTCTACACCACCTGCCGGCAGCACAGTACAGCCTACATTTACACCACCTGTTGGCAGCACAGTACACCCTAGCTCTACACCACCTGCCGGCAGCACAGTACAGCCTAGCTCTGCAACATCTGCCGACAGCACCCTACACCTTAGCTCTACAACGTCTACAGGTAACACCCTACACCCTAGCTCTGCAACACTTGCTGGTAGCACCCTACACTCTACATCTGCAACACCTACAGGTAGCATTCTACACCCTAGATCTGCATCGCCTACATGCATCACACCACACCCCAGCTCTTCATCATCCGTAGAGAGTGCACCATATCCGCCATATACAGAGCGTCACCAACGAACAGTTTGTATATAATTCCAGTACAGAACAACATGCCAACAGCCTCACAACTATCCCAAAACATAATCAAAGTGTGAAACAT
>JAUUDZ010059847.1:0-10287 GCA_032361705.1 Panulirus versicolor | reverse complement strand
CTGCAATGGTGTTGGCCACTACAAGGGTTGTGTCATCTTAAAGTTTGGTGTTCACTGCAAGCATGGTGTCCACTAAAACATGTATCTACTCCAAGGTTCTCCCCTCATCAAGGGTGGTGTCCACTCTAAGTTTGGTGTCCACTGCAAGACTGGTGTCCACTCCAAGGTTGGTGTCCACAAATGTTGTTTCGAATGCAGGGATGGTTTCTACTATAAGGCTGGTATCACACTACAAGAATGATGTCCACTGCAAGTGTGGTGTCCATTGCCAAGGTGAAGTCCACTATAAGGGAGGTGTCCACTACAAAGGTGGTGTCCACCACTAGGTTGATGTTCACTACAAGGGTGGTGTCCACTAAAAGAGTGGTGTCCACTGTAAGTGTGATGTCCACTACAAGGGTGGTGTCCACTGCAAATGTGGTGTCTACGGCAAGGGTGGTGTCCACTACAAGGGTAGTGTGATGTACAAGGTAGGTGCTCACTGCAAGGGTGGTGTTCACTAAAAGATTGGTGTCTACTCCAAGGTTACTCCCCTCATCAAGGGTGGTGTCCACTCCAAGGGTGGTGTCCATTACAAGAGTGGTGTCCACTCCAAGGTTGATTTCCACTAAAAGAGTGGTATGCATTATAAGGTTGGTGTCCACTACAAAGGTTGTGTAGACCACAGGGGATGGTGTCCACTACAAGGTCGGTTTCACATCCTTGCAGTGGTGTCCACTACAAGGATTTTGTCCACTGCAAGTGTGGTGTCCACACAAAGGTGATGAAAACTATAAGGGTGGTGTCCATTATAAGGGTGGTGTTCACTGTAAAGGTGGTGTCTATTACAAGGTTGATGTTCGCTACAAGGGTAGTGTCCACAACAAGGATGGTGTCCACTACAAGGATGGGATTCACTTCAATATTGGTGTCCACGACAAGGATAGTGTCCACCGCAGGGATGATGTCCAGTACAAGGTTGATGTACGCTGGAAGGGTAGTGTCCAATAGAGGAGTAGTTACCACTACAAAGGTTGAGTCCACTAAGAGTGGCGTCCACTACAAGTGTGGTGTCCACCACAAGGGTGGTGCCCACTGCAAATGTCCATTGCAAGGGTGGTGTCCACTAAAAGATTGTATCCACTCCGAGATTGCTCCGCTCATATAGGGTGGTGTCCATTTAAAGGTATGGTGTCCACTCCAAGGTTGGTGTCCACTACAAGAGTGGTGTGTACTCCAAGGTTGGTGTCCACTACAAAGATTGTGTCGACTGCAGGGATGATGTCCACTACAAGACTGGTGTCACAAAAAAGTGGTGTTCACTACAAAGGTGGCCACTACAAGTGTGGTGTCCACTGCAAAGGTGGTGTCCACTATAAGAGTGGTGTAAACTGTAAAGGTGTTGTCCACTACAAGGTTGATGTCCACTACAAGGGTGGTTTCAACTATAAGGGTGGTGTTCACTCCAACGTTGGTGCCCACTACAAGGGTGGTGTCCACTGCAGGGATGGCGTCCTCTACTAGGTTGATGCACACTGCAAAAGTGGTTTCCAATAGAAGCGTAGTGACAATTACAAGAGTAGTGTCCACTACAAAGGTGGTGCCGACTACTAGGTTGATGTTCACTAATAGGGTGGCGTCCACTAAAATAGTGGTGTCCACTGTAAGTGTGGTATCCACTACAAGTGTGGTGTCCACTGCAAATGCGGTGTCTACTGCAAGGGTGGTGTTCACTAAAATTTTGGTGTCAACTACAAGTTTGGTGTTCACTGCGAGAGTGGTGTCCACTAAAAGATTCGTGTCTACTCCAAGGTTAATCCCCTCCTCAAGGGTGGTGTCCACTCCAAGGTTGTTGTCCACCACAAGAGTGGTGTCCACTCAAAGGTTGGTGTCCACTACAAGATTGGTGAGCGCTCCAAGGTTGGTGTCCACTACAAAGGTTATGCCTCTGCAGGGATGGTGTCCATTACAATGTTGGTGTCACAAAAAGGGTGATGTTCACTACAAGAACGGTGTCCAATGCAAGTGTGGTGTCCATTGCAAAAGTGGTGTCCACTATATGGGTGGTGTCCACTATAAACGTGGTGACCACTACAGGATTGATGTTCACTATAAGGGTGGTGTCCATTACAAGGGTGGTGTTCACTGCAGGGATGGTGTCCACTACAAGTTTGATGTACACTGCAAGGGTGGTGTCCAATAGAAGCGTAGCGACCACTACAAGGTGGGTGTCCACTAAAAGAGTGGTGTCCAGTGCAAGTGTGATGTCCATCACAAGAGTGATGACCACTGCAAATGTGGTGCAGACTGCAAGAGTGATGTCCACGACAAGGGTGGTGTCCACTCCAAGACTGGTGTCCACTACATGGATGAAATCCACACCAAGGTTGATGTCCACTACAAGAGTTTTGTTCACGGTAAGGTTGGTGTCCAGAGCATGAGTGGTGTGCACTCCAAGGTTGGTGTCCACTACAAAGGATGTGTCCACTGCAGGGATGGTGTCCACTACAAAGTCGGTGTCGCAAAATGGTGGTGTCCACTACAAGGATGGTGTCCATCACAAGTGTGGTGTCCATTGCAAAGGTGATGTCCACTATAAAGGAGTTATCCAATACAAAGGTGGTGTCCAGGACAAAGTTGATGTTTACTACAAGGGTGATGTCCACTACAAGGGTGGTGTCCACTCCAACGCTGGTGTCCACTACAAAGGTGGTGTCCACTGCAAGGATGGTGTTCACAACAAGGTTAATGTACACTGCATGTTTGCTGTCCAATAGAAGCATGGTGACAATTAGAAAGGTGATGTTTACTACAAAGGGGTGCCCACTCCGAGGTTCGTGTCCACTAAAGTGGCGTCTACTCCAAGGTTGGTGTCCACTACAAGAGTGGTGTCCACTCAAAAGTTGGTGTCCACTATAAGAGTGGTGTGCACTCCAAGGTTGGTGTCCACTACAAAGGTGGCGTCCACTGCAAGGATGGTGTCCACTAATAGGTTGTTGTCACAAAGGGGTGGTGTGTTCTACAGGGATGGTGTCCATTGCAAATGTGGTGTCCACGATAAAAGTGGTGTCCAATGCAAGGTTAATATTCACTACAAGGTTGGTGTCCACTATAAGGGTGGTGTCCACTCCAACGTTGGTGTCCACTACAAGGGTAGCGTCCACTGCAGGGATGGTGTCCACTACAAGGTTGATGTACACTGCAAGTTTGCTGTCAAATAGAAGCGTAGTAACCACTACAAGGATGGTATCCACTAAAAGAGTGGTGTCCACTGCAAATGTGGTGTCCATTGATGTCAACTGCAAGTTTGGTGTTCACTGCAAGGGTGGTGTCCACTAAAAGATTGGTGTGTACTCCATGGTGACTGCCCTCATCAAGAGTGGTGTCCATTCAAAGGTTGGCGTCCACTACAAAATTGGTGTCCACTTAAAGTTTTGTGTCGGCTAAAAGAGTGGTGTGCACTCCAAGGTTGGTGTCCACTACAAGGTTGATGTACACTGCACTTTTGCTGTCCAATAGAAGCGTAACGACCTCTACAAGGGTGGCGTCCACTAAAAAGAGTGATGTCCACTGCAAGTGTGGTGTCCACTGCAAGGGCGGTCTACTGCAAATGTGGTGACCACTGGAAGGGTGGTGTCCACTAAAAGGGTGGTTTCAACTACAAGTTTGGTGTTCACTGCAAGGGGCGGTGTCCACTAAAACTTTCGTGTCTACTCCAAGGTTACTTCCCCCATCAAGAGTGGTGTCCACTCTAAGGGTGGTGTCTACTACTAGAGTGGTGTCTAGTCAAAGGCTGGTGTCCACTGAAAGATTGATATGCACTCGAAGGTTGGTGTCTACTACACAGGTTGTGTGCACTTCAGGGATGGTGTCCACTACAAGGTTGGTGTCACAGAAAGGGTGGTGTCCGCTACAAGGATGGTGTCCAGTGCAAGTGTTGTGTCCACTGAATATGTGGAGTCCACTATAATAGTGATGTCCACTATAAAGGTAGTGACCATTACAAGGTTGATGTTAACTACAAGGGTGGTGTCCACTAAGAGGGTGGTGTCCACTCCCACGTTGGTGTCCACTAAAAGGGTGGTGTTCACTGCAGGGATGGTGTCCACTACAAAGTTGATGTACACTGCAAGGGCAGTGTCCAATAGAAACTTGGACACTAAAAGAGTGTTGTCCACAGCAAGAGTGATCTCCACTACAAGGTGGTGTCCACTGCAAATGTGATGTCTACTGCAAGGGTGGTGTCCACTGCAAGGGTGGTGTCAACTACAAGGTTGGTGTTCACTACAAGGATGGTGTCCACTACAAAGGTGTTGTCCACTAAAAGATTGGTGTCTCCATGGTAACTCCCCTCATCAAGGGTGGTGTCCACTCCATGGGTGGCGTCCGCTACAAGTGTGGTGTCCACTACAATCGTGATATCCACTAGGTTGATGATATCCGATAAAAGCGTGGTGTCCACTCTAAGGTTGGTGTCCCCTACAAGCGTAGTGTCCATTAAAAGGGTTGTGTCCACTAAAAAGGTTACGTCCACTTCAAGGCTGCAGTCTTCTAGAAGGGTGGTGTCAATTCCAAGGCTGCTGTTCACTTTAAGGGTGGTGTCCGCTGAATGGGTGGTGCTCACTGCAAGTGTGTTGTGTATTACATGGGTGGTGTCCACTACGAGGGTGTTATTCACTCCAAGAGAGTTATCCACTACAATACTGGTGCTCATTGCAAGGGTGGTGACCACTACAAGGGTGGTCTCCACTCCAAGAATGTTGTCCACTACAAGGGTGGTGTCCACTACGAGGCTGGTGTCCACTGCAATGCTGGTGCCCACTATCAGGGTGGTGCCCCTTAAAAATTGGTGTCCATTGCAAGAGTGGTATCAGTTACAAGCGTTGGGTCCATTACAAGGTTGGTGTCCACTACAAGGCTAGTGTCCACTGCAAGGGTGGTGTCAACTAAAAGTCTGATGTCCACTAAAAGTATGGTGACAACTACAAGGCTGGTGACCGCTACATTGGTTGTGTCCACTGCAAAAGTTGTGTCCACTGCTGGGATAGTGTCCGCTACAAGGTTGATATACACTGCAAGGGTGGTGTCCAATTGAAGCTTAGTGACGAATACAAGGATGGTGTCCACTAAAAGAGTGGTGCCCACTGCAAGAGTGGTGTCCAACACAAGGATGGTGTTCACTGCAAATGTGGTGTCCATTTCAAGGGTGGTGTCCCATAAAGGATGGTGTCAACTACAAGTTTGGTGTCCACTGTAAAGGTGGTGTCCACTACAAAGTTGATGTTTACTACGAAGGTGATGTCTAATAAAAGGGCGGTGTCCACCTTAACGTTGGTGTCCATTACAAGGATGGGGTCCACTGCAGGGATGGTGTCCACTACAAGGTTGATGCACACAGCAAGGGTGGTATCCAATAGAAGCTTAGTGATCACTACAAGGGTGGTTTCCACTGAAGGAGTAATGTCCACTGCAAATGTGGTTTCCACTTCAAGGGTGGTGTCCAATAAAAGAGTGGTGCCAATTACACGTTTGGTGTTTACTGCAAAGGTGGTGTCCACAAAAAGATTGGTGACTAATCTAAGGTTACTACCCTCATCAAGGGTGGTGTGCACTTCAAGGGTGGTGTTGCCCACTATTATTGTGGTGTCGACTAAAAGCTTGGTGTCTATTACAAGTGCGTTGTCCACTAGGTGGATGATGTAAAATACAAACATGGTGTCCATTATAAGGTTGATGCCCATTAAAAGGGTGGTGTCCCCTGCTAATTTGGTGTCCCACTACAAGATTGGTGTTCACTGCAAGGGTAGTGTCCACTACAATGGTGCTGTCCACTGAAAGGGTGGTGTCTACTACAAAGGTGGCGTCCACTAAAAGATCGGTATCTACTTCAAGGTTACTCCCCTCATCAAGGGTGGTGTCCACGACAAGCCTGGTGTCCAATAAAAGCGTAATGTCCACTACATGGATGATCTGTAATACAAGCATGATGTCCACTCCAAGGTTGGTGTCCACTCTAAGGGTGGTGTCCACAAAAAGAGTTGTGTCCAATACAAGGGTTTCTTGTCCACTAAAAGGGCGGTGTCCATTCCAAGATTGCTGTCCACTTCAAAGGTGGAGTTAACCACAAGAATGGTGTCCACTAGAAGAGTAGTGTCCTCAACAACGGTGATGTTAACTCCAATGTTAGTGTCCACTCTAACATTGATGTCCACTAAGAGGATGATGTCCACTAAAAGGGTGGTGTCCAAAACAAGGTTGGTGTCACTAAGTGTGGTGTCTGCTAAAAGGTTGGTGTCCATTACAAGTGTGGTGTCCACTACAAGAGAATGTCCGCTAAAAGGTTGATGTTCGCTACAAGGAAGGTGTCAACTACTAGTGTGGTGTCCACTCCAAGGCTGGTGCCCACTGCAGGGTGCTGTGAATTCCAAGGTTGGTGTCAACTACAACAGTGGTGTCCACTCAAAGGTAAGTGTCCACGACAAGAAAGGGGTTCACTGTAAGGTTGGTGTCCACGACAAAGGTTGTGTCCACAGCCAGGATGGTGTCAACTACAAGGTTGGTCTCACAAAATGGTGTGGCACACTACAAGGATGGTTTCCACCGCAGGTGTGATGTCCACTGCAAAGGTGACGTCCACTATAAGGTGGTGTCTACTATAAAGCTGTGTCTACTACAAGGTTGATGTTCATTAAAAGGGTGTCCACTGAAGAAGTAGTGTCCACTTCAAGTGTGGTGTCCACCACAAGGGTGGTGTCCACTGCAAATGTGGTGTCCACTTTAAGGGTGATGTCCCATAAAAGAGTGGTGTCAACTACAAGCTTGGTGTTCACTGCAAAGTGGTGTTCACAAAAAGATTGGTGTCTAATCCAAGGCTACTCCCCCTATCAAGGGTGGTGTCCACTCCAAGAACGGTGTCCACTACTAGTGTGGTGACTAAAAGCTGGGTGTCTATTACGGGAGTGTAGTCCACTAGGTGGATGGTGTCCAATACAAACATGGCGTCCACTCTAAGATTGGTGTCCACTAGAAGGGTAGTGTTCATTGCTAATTTGGTGTCCCCTTGCAAGGTTGATGTCTACTGTAAAGGTGGTGTCCACTACAAGGGTGCTGTCCAGTGAAAGGGAGGTGTCCACTACAAAGGTGACGTCCACTAAAAGATTGATGTCTACTTCAAGGTTACTCCCCTCATCAAGGGTGGTGTCCACGACAAACCTGGTGTCCACTACAGCCGTGATGTCCACTAGATGGATGGTCCCCAATTCAAACAGGGTGACCAATACAAGCATGGTGTCCACTCCAAGGTTAGTGTCCACTCAAGGGTAGTGTCCACAAAAAGAGTTGTGTCCACTGCAAGGGTTTGCTGTCCACTAAAAGGGTGGTGTCCATTCCAAGATTACTGTCCACTTCAAGGGTGGTTTTTACTACAAGAATGGTGTCCACTAGAAGAGAAGTGTCCTCAACAACGGTGATGTTAACTCCAATGTTAGTGTCGACTCTAACATTGATGTCCACTAAGAGGGTGATGTCCACTACAAGGGTGGTGTCCAATGCAAGGTTGATGTTCACTATAAGGAAGGTGTCAACTACAAGTGTGGTGTCCACTCCAAGGCTGGTGTCCACTACAAGGGTGCTGTAAATTCCAAGGTTGTATCCTCTAAAAGAGAGGTGTCCACTCAAAGGTTGGTGTCCACTACAAGAGGGGTGTGCACTCCAAGGTTGGTTTCCACTACAAAGGTTGTGTCTACTGCAAGGGTTGTGTCAACTACAAGGTTGGTGTCACAAAAAGGGTGTTGCCCGCTACAAGGATGGTGTCCACTGTGGGTGTGGTGTCCACTGCAAAGGTGACGTCCACTATAAGAGTGGTGTCTACAATACTGGTGGTGTCCACTACAAGTTTGATATTCACTTCAAGGGTGGTGTCCACTGCAGGGATTGTTTCCACTAGAAGATTGATGTATACTGCAAGTTTGCTGTCAAGTAGAAGCTTAGTGTCCACCACAAAGGTGGTGTCCACTAAAAGAGTGGTGTCCGCTGCAAGTGTAGTGTCCACTGCAAGGGTGGTGTCACTGCAAATGTGGTGTCCACTCCAAGGGCTGTGTCCACTAAAAGGGTGGTATCAACTATAAGGTTGGTGTTCACTGCAAGTGTGGTGTCCATAAAAAGATTGGTGTCTACTCCAAGGTCAATCCCCTCATCAAGGGTGGTGTCCACTCCAAGGTTGGCGTCCACTACAAGAGTGGTAATTACTAAAAAAATGTTGGTGTCCACTACAAGATTGGTGAGCACTCCAAGGTTGGTGCCCACTACAAAGGTTGCGTCCACTGCAGGAATGGTATCCACTACAAGGTTGGTGTCACAAAAAGGGTGGTGTTCATTACAAGGATGATATCCACTGAGAGTATGGTGTCAACTGTAAAGGTGGTGTCCACTATAGATGGGGTAACCAGTACGAGGTTGATGTTTACTACAAGGGTGGAGTCCACTGCAGGGATGGTGTCCATTACAAGCTTGGTTGATGCACACTGCAAGGATGATGTCCAACAGAAGCGCAGCGACCACTACAAAGATGTTTTCCACTAAAAGAGTGGTGTCCATCGTAGGTGTGATGTTCAATACAAGAATTGAGTCCACTGCAAATGTGGTGACTTTTGCAAGGGTGATGTCCACTACAAAGGAGGTGTCCACTCCAAGGTTGATATCCATAACAATGGTGGTGTTCACTCCAAGGTTTGTGTCCACTACAAGAGTGGTGTCCACTGTAAGGTTGGTGTCCATTACAAGGTTGGTGTCCACTGCAAACGCTGTGTTCACTACAGAGATGGTGTCCACTACAAAGTTGGTGTCAAAAAAGGTGGTGTCCACTAGAAGGATGGTGTCCACCGTAAGCGTGGTGTCCACTATAAGGATGGTGGCCACTGCAAGTGTGTAGTCCAATGCAAAGGTGATTTCCACTATAAGGGTGATGTCCACTATAAAGTTGGCGTCCACTATAAGATCGATGTTCACTATAAGGTGGGGTCCACTACAAGGGTGGTCTCCAATATGATGCTGGTGTCCGCTACTAGGGCAGTGTCCACTGAAGGGATAGTGTCCACTACAAGGTTGATGTGCACAGCAGGTTTGCTGTCCAATAGAAGCGTAGTGACAACTACAAAGGTGGTATCTACTACCAGGGTGGTATCCACTCTAGGGATGGTGTCCATTAGAAGGGTATTGTCCACTGCAGGGATGTGTCCATTGCAAGGTTTATGTACACAGCAAGTCTGCTGTCAATACTAGCGTAGTGACCACTACAAAGGTGGTGTCTACTACAAGAGTGGTGTACACTCCAAGGTTGGCGTCCACCACAAGGTTGGTGTCTACTCAGGTTGGTGTCCACTACATGGGTGGTATCCACTCCAATATTGATGTCCACTACAAAGGTGGTGTCCACTCCAAGGTTGGTGTCCTCTACATGAGTGGTGTCCTCTACAAGAGCGGTGTGCACTCTAAGGTTGGTGTAAACTACAAAGGTTGTGTCCACTGCAGGGATGGTGTCCACTGCAAGGTTGGTGTCACAGAAGGGTGGTGTCCACTACATTCATGGTGTCCACTGCAAGTGTGGTGTCCACGGCAAAGGAAATGTCCACTATAAGGGTGGTATCCACTACAAGGTTGATGTTCATTTCAAGGGAGGTGTCCACTAAAAGAGTGGTATCCCTTGCAGGGATGATGTCCACTAAAAGGTTGATGTACACTGCAAGTTTGCTGTCCAACAGAAGCGTAGCGACCACTATAAGGGTGGTGTCCAGTAAAAGAGTGGTGTTCAGTGCAAGTGTGATGTCCATTGCAAGGGTCGTGTCCACTGATACACTAAAAGTGTGGTGTCTACTAAGACGTTGGTGTCCATTACAAGTATGGTGTCCACTACAAGGGTGGTGTCCACTACAAGGGTGATGTCCATTACAAGGTTGATGTTCACTATAAGGAAGGTGTCAACTACAAGAGTGGTGTCCACTCCAAGGCTGGTGTCCACTACAAGGATGCTGAAAATTCCAAGGTTGCTGTTCACTACAAGAGTGGTGTCCACTAAAAGGTTGGTGTCCACTACAAGAGTGGTGTGCACTCCAAGATTGGTGTCCACTAAAAAGGATGTATGCAATGCAAGGATGGTGTCAGCTGCAAGGTTGGTGTCACAAAAAGTGTGTTCTCACTACAAAGGTGGTGTCGACTGCAGGTGTGGTATCCACTGCAAAGGTGACGTCCACTCTAATGGTGGTGTTTACTATAAAGGTGATGTCTACTACAAGGTTGATGTTCACTACAAGC
>JAUUDZ010059836.1:0-10287 GCA_032361705.1 Panulirus versicolor | reverse complement strand
ATATGTGCCCGCGGTGTTGGAGGTCATTCTCAATTCGAAAAAAATCAACCTTTCAAAAGCCTTTATTCTATAGTCCTTTTACACTGCCTGGGTATGTTAGCTTTCCTGCCCAGCTTTGCTCACCCGCACACAGCTTCCTCTGTGGTCGTTCTATATTCGTATGTGGATGGATCAACTTTTTTTTCTATCACCAGCAGCGGTGTTCTTGACGATTTGGTTGTCCCTCAAATGAGTCACCATATTCAACAGTCAAATCAGTCCACGATGACGAATTATAACTATTTTTACCAAATCTTTCGAGTCTACTCCATCATTTCCGGCTCGATCTGCCTATAAAACTGCAAAGATGGTTACTTGGGTTTTTAGGTCGATCAAGTGTTTGGGTCATTAAGGCATTTCGACCCTCGTATAAATTGAAGTCAGAAGAGTATTTTCCACCAATCAACATATCATCTCCGCTACCGCTCTCATTTCTAACACGGCATGATGCGATTCATGCTTGCTCTGTTCTTTATATTGTGCTGCATCATATATATATAGTCAATATGACTGAAGATGGGCAGTGTTCTTGTGCTCGAAACGTCTTATGTATATCAAGGGCGAAGTGAAAATGAATGGAGGACATTTAATTCACACTATCTGATGAATAAAAACGTCTGGAGAAAAACTGAATAAATCAACGGAAAGATAGTGCTATATATATATATATATATATATATATATATATATATATATATATAAGCAGGTGACGTCAGGAAGCAGCACTTCAAATGCCCCAAAGTAATCATTCTTCTCTAAATCGGGAAAACCGACCCTTCCAAATAGTGAGGCGAGGTGCTAGTCCCCATAAACGTTAGCCTTTGCTGCCAAATAACAAGAACTCAGTCTGGGGCTGTGGGTGATGACGAGGAAAAACACCGAGGTAAAACTTGGTCGGTAACTCAATCACCCAAGGTCAGCTGGAAGACTTTACCGCCAGCAACCCATCACACCGTAAAAGACATTTGCTTTCCAGTTGTTCGAATGATGTAGAGGCAGAGCAATCGGAGGCCATACCATGAGACAGAAGAGAAAACTTACTGGAAAATATGTAGGATAGTATCTTAATGATTTAAGAATGGCGAATGAGTAAAATATAGTGAGTAATGAAATTGTGAGTATGTACACTTTAGTTTGAGAACTTGTGTGCACAGTACAAATTAGGATATGGCTACACTCAGATAATGGGAAATAACACTTCCCCATACACGGACAAACTAATATGGACACAGGTGCACATACATCACACAAAACAATACATACACACTCATACCAAACTTAGACTGCGTTTGTATGTGTGTTTGTACATATATAGTAAAGACAAGTTACAGATATGCAAGGTTAATGGCAGAGGCGTAAAGGGTGTAAAACTCTCACCATACCACACACATAGTAATCACAGACAGACAGACAGACAGACACACACACACACACACACCTTAAAGACCGTATGGTTAATAAGGAAAGTTATAGAGATGGGGCAGCATGATTGCTGCATACAGTGCATATAGGCAGTCATTAATATGCAGCTGCACTAACACAAACAAAAACACGTGCACACTTGCGTGAGTCAAGAGGGAAAAAATCGAGGGAAATAAAACGAGAGAAAAGTCCACTTAAAAATTTCAGGATCCAGAAGCAAGAACTTATATGAGGTCTGTGTTGAAGATCGTGCAGACAAACCCTGTAGTAATGGTGGATAAGGAAATTCATTCTAAGGATCGAGTAGATATCAAACCAGACATCTGTAAAGACCAAAACCCGCTGGAATCAAATAAACATTTGGTCTGCCTTGGGGTATACACAAGCACATGGACAGCGAGACAGACAGACAGGCAAGGAGGAGCGGCTGGGCGAACTCCTCTGCTGTAGAGAGGAATCATAAAACATCCAGAGATGGTGGTGAACCGTGGTCAGGCCTTTAGTAAGCCCGGGAGAAGAAGTATTTTGACAAAAGTCTGCCTAATAGCCCTGCTAATATGTAATCCCTATGAAGGTCACATAAGTTAGGGACTTTGTCGAAAAGAATAATGAAGGATTAGTTAGGGTAGTGCACGAAGCGGGAAGAGCAGCCACGCTTGCCGGGGAGAAAATTTCTTACACTCAGGAAGTGCATCTAAAGGGAACATACGAGTCAAACTTTGACCTGTTGTCGGGGTGGGAGCACGTGGACGTCTAGGTTCCTAGATCATAAGTAAACAGTAGTTTTTATAAGAAAATATCTTAGTGTTTTTATTGAGTACGAAGGAGCGGATATACCATCAAAATTGGACTTGTCTTCGTATACATTCACAATGCAACTGAAGAAAACGTGGTGCACGAAGTTCCATTTGGAAGTGTTTTCACTGAAATCTTGAGGTGGAATGGACAATGACAGAACAAGTACCGGTGGCGAGGAAACGACCAAAACAGAAGAAATTATAAGGAAGGAAACTATCAAGACTTTAGTGCAGATTTCAAGGAAACTCTTGGGTTGAAAGAGTGACTGACGACTTGTGTGGAGATGCAGACAATCTGTTCTGGGTGAACCATTGTTCCAAATGTGTAAAGTAATGGTGCATGTTTGTTGCTGTTCCTGCCAGTGTTAGGGTGTTATGATGCAAGCCTAAGGTCGTCTTCAGACAAAAAGGAACTTCATGTTGCGATTTCTAGTGGTCATGTACTCCGTCGCCTGGTATGTATTATAAAAACCAGACATTTGAACTGCAGTGTACCAACTGTCATGAGTACATTTCTATGCTGAATTGTAAACTGAATTGTGGTGATCATTCACGTAATATGTTGGAAGTCTGACCTTTCAAGGGAATGAGAGGAGGTCACAAAATGAGCATCAGCTCAGTTGATACGCTCGTATTAATACTTTCCTTCTCTCTCTGATAAAGCATGGACGTAGGTACTTTCAATTTACTACATCTATATATATAGTGGTGAAGGTTTACAATCCCTGGAGACTTAAAGCCAAGTAACGTAGCGCACAGTAGCAGTATAAAAAGATGAACAAGATTTTTTGGATTGATCGGTAGGACTTCCTTGTTTAAGTGTAGGGGGAAAGTATCCCCAGTCTTTGCAAGTCACTGGGGCGTCCCCCTCGTAAGTATTGCGTTGTGTTGGTCATCCTCTTTGGCAGAGGATATAAACAGAATGGAGAGAGTCCAGCGTCGAGCTGACAAGAGAATTCCCGCACTGGGGAATAAATCTTATGAGGACTGACTAAAGGACTCAAATTTGTTTAGCTTAGAAAATAGGTTAAGAGGTGATCTTAATACAGTTACTTATGAATTATGAAATACTTCGATAATGTCGATCTAACAGCTTATTTGAAAATATATTCAACTGACTCACTTGTGGGCGAACGTTTTATCTCGAAAATGGCGAAAAAGCACTTTTTCTACAACAGGAATGTTGACATAACGAGTTTCTGTTCTTTTCCACTATCCACAAACAGCTTCGTTAAGGGTCTGAATTCCTTTGTATGTGTCATGCGGTTCCCGAAATATTTTTCTTTCTCATTAATGAAACAGTGAAACCGTTGAATCAAGAGACTTCTTTGTATAACACACATTAGCACATCGAGTGCAGCTGGCAGCAGAACGGTAATGATTGTGTTCATCAAAGTATTGCAATCATTTTTAGCACTTGAGACTGATGTTTGAAATTGTTTCAACTGTTAAAAAGGAATTAGAGATTATATTACTATGGTATTGACGAAGACGGGGGATCGTTGCAGGAAATTCGTCAATAATATTTGAAATTGTTTTAGGCATGACTAGCTTTCCACTAACTGTTCATAGATGCATGAGAAATTATATCAAGGATATTGCAAGTATAGTTGTATACGTTGGTAATAATCCTCTCAGTCAGACTTCCAACATATTACGTGAATGATCACCACATTTCAGTTCACATGTCAGCATAGAAATGAACTCATGAAAGTTGGTACACTGCAGTTCAAATGTCTGGTTGTTATAATACATACCAGGCGACGGCGTATACAGTCTATCTTAAAGCCTAGATTGCTTCCCTGGACGCTCGCACACACACACACGCACGCAACCACGTGCATTCACAAGCAAACAAACGTGGTATACACACACACACACACAGACCAAGATTAAACAAAATCACTCAAGCGCTCGGAGACTGATGGCAGCGAAGGTTTTGATCAGGTGATCCTCATTCCGGTATCTATCAACAGTTCATCAAGCTGCCACACCATTGTGGAGGGGAGTATCTCCCTCGTGGGGTTGATTTCTGCCTCGTAAACTTGATGGTGGCGTACTGTGAGGCTGGGTAAGAAAACGGACGCCGGACTGGTAACTGTCAGGTGGTGCTTGAAATTGATCTCAAGAGAACACAGGATCCTGCGATTCCCTAAGGCGATCACCAATAAGGAATTCACTATAGAGTATAAACGTTAAGTGGAAATCCCCATCTTGTTCGGTAAAGGAAATTTATACCAACCACAGACAAGTGCATGTTCCCTAACCTGGCCATCACCTGCGGAAAGCAAAGTAATGCACAAAAAAGGAGGATTATATAACCTCTTCATGCGTTTGCTGCCGTATTCTCAAAGGACAAATGGTTATTGTGAGAGGGAAAGACACGGGAAGAAAGAGAATTCTACAGCTTTGCTGCACGAGGAAAGTAGTCTTTCATAACTGTAAATTCTCGTGTTGCTGGTCTCCGTACAAAAAACAGCAGCCATTTGTATGTTATGGCTGTAGGTTGGAGGGGGCTGGGACACAGATTATGAAGGTAGTGGTCGAAATGATGCTTGTAAAACAGAAAGGATTGCAACATCACAACGAACGGAGAGGTATAAATGAACAGAGGCGATGACAAAAGAATTCATACGGCAGATGGACTCGAATTCTACTATAGCTAAGTGCAAGAGACATAAGAAAAGCTATCCCAGATATACGAACACTACTCCATACGTGAATGAAATCTTATTAAAAGTGGAATGGCAGCTCGGAATAAAAATAACTTATCTAAATAGCACTCCCTGCTTTTGTTCAATACGTGGGGTTACTAGGATAAGAGTGAAGGATGTGGTTAGGACTAAAATGCTAATGTTATTGCAAGGCTGAACTGAAATGTTTTGAAATTTGATAATACAGAACGAATGACCTTTAGAAAAAGATATAGGCAGAAATCGCACAGTTGCAGAGTTGAATTAATCAGGTTGATGCTTCTCCATCTCAAGGCGTTGCATAGGTCCGGAATAAGAGAGGAAGTATGTTCAGTTGAAGAAACAGGAGTACTGGAGTAAACAGAGGTATGAAAGCGAGATGAATTACGTCGAGTGGAAGAGTGCACATTAAGACTTAACAGGGTAGGAAGGTGAAGGGGGAAACTCATTTACGAAGGAAAGAAATTTAGTAAACAATACGACAGAGTCCTGGAGGACACCTTTGTTGATCAGGTAAAAGAGAGAAGACGCTCCATCAACGTCTACTGCGATGATACAAGTAGAAAGGAGGCAATGCACCTGAAAACACAGAGAAGCGGTGAGAGCTTCCTTGGAGACGTCGGTGGCCACAACATCAGACTACCCGAAGTCCCAAAGAGAGAGGAAGCAGAGGAGAGTCACACCCGAGATATTATCACCAACAGAAAGCGTACGGTGATCAGAAAGAAGGGAAGGAGACTAATTGTTTTGATAAATGAGAGTTAGGAAGAGTTCTGAATACTATAAGGACAGAAGAAGCAAGAACAATAGGGCAATAGTTTTAGAGGGTTAGTAGTGTATCCTTTGTCTGGGATGGACCGGAGAAAGGCATGCTTCCAAGAGGAAAGGCGACTTCGGGTTTTTAGACACGAAAAAAAGGGCAGAGTTTCATGACCTAATGAGCACTGTATCTGACGCGACAAGCATCGAAGCAAGAGCAATCAAACCAATCTCAAGCGGATAGGACTTCAGTAAAAGGGAAGTAGAACTCCATCCTGGGCAAGATTGCCTCTGCTATAAGATCAGCACAGTTGGAGGTCTCCCGACCGGCGAAGTAATGCTGGGTCTACGGAAGCTCAGAAAAAAATAATGCATAAGAAAGACCATTGAGCCTTCCTGAAGTGCCAAAGTTGGCATTTCCACAGAGTGGGGTTAGAGGGTAGAAGCGCCCAGCAGGATATAAAAGCCCAGATTAAGATTAAGAGGCTGAAAGACTGTGTATATTTTTCGGGAGGTTCAAAAGTAAAACTGAGGTCGAGTGTGTTAGGGTAGTGGTCGTGGCGATCAGGAACACGTGTTTAGTGTTTAAATTGTTGTTCCAGGTCGTTAAAGAGGGTAAAAGAGAGGCCCTCCACTTCCTCAGGATCATCCCGGATGGACCCAAGACAATAACTGGATTCCTCCCTCTCTTCTGGAGAAAAATCTGTAAATTACTCACTGTTTACCTCATCAATTTCTAAACGCAAGCAATAAAAGCATCAATTTTCTGCACTTTCCCTTCAGATCACATTGATGTGTTTGCATCTATACAACCCACTAACCTTTCTTTTATAAGTTGTCTTTAGTTTTTTCGTGTTATTTTACCATATATCGATATTCTTAACGGATTTACCGACACAACCGTCACATTCAGGCTTTCCACATTAGCATAGGTAATCAGGTCACTAATATCTAAAAATTCATATAAAAATCAATATGATCTACATAAAATTTGCCTCTCTCCTTGGAGCTCCTAATTCTTTCTGTCTTGTTTCAGAGTGTCATCAATGGAGTTATTCTGTCAAGGTCTGGAACTATTCCGTCAAGGTACTGTGTTTGGTCTTTACCGATGGACTTCCACCTCAGGGATCCTGACTCCAGCACAGGCCTTACTGATGTCTGACTCACGGGAATCACTCCCGTTTTGTCTTACCCAGAATTTAGGAGAAAGCTGGATACCCTTCACAGCATCTCGAGAGTGTGGAGAGAGTTAATCAATTCTTGTCTCTTTTTTGTCTTTACCACAGATTACTGAATGGGTAGACATCCTTCACATCTCGAGTGTACACGGAACCAATCAATGACGAAGAAAAGAAGAAAAGAACTGGAACCATCGTCTCTAAACCTTAACTCAGGTAGAACACAAAAGCGACCTAGGTGAACGGTAGGGCTTAAACCCATGACATGTAGCCTCTGTGGAGGATGGATGAAACTGATACATAAAGAGGTCAGGTCAAGGAACAGACAAGGTCAATGAACAATAAACACACGCTACAATAAATAATGTCGAGAGGAGAAATGAATCAAGAGAAAATCACAAATGGGCTTAAAAATTACAACATGGCTGAGGGAAGTGGCACACAGGGAAGGCAACGAGAAATACCTCAGAAAATTTAGAGGAAGCGCGAGGAAGTTTGAAAAGATGCCGGGGCCAACATCATTGCTTTTCATAGACAGGTTAATAAAGACTGGAGGGATAGTAGTAGTAAAGTCTCTGTACATAAGCCCGATATCAAGGGGTCCTTAAAATCACTCCTTGGAAATGATCCTTAAAATTAATAAGAGTCAGGTCAAAGGACGAGCCATCATACCCGAGGATCGTACTATCACACTTAAAGAGACCGTAGCTGTGTGCTGTCTGTATCGCTGTGATATAGTGTCGTACCGTCGTGCATAAAAGGTCGTCTTCGGGGGCTATAAGGGACTCTAAGGACAGAAGCTAGAGAGTGAGAACCACAAGGCACTGCCACGCTGAGTACACTCATCACTGAGATGACAACTCTCTGAATTCTTGCACCATCGAGTAGTTCCTACTCCCTACAGACCATCACCCGAGAACTGTAACAAGTAAAGCGAATACAAACGCAAGTCAGAATCTTACTGGTTGCACCTCCCTCTGAGAAAGATGACCAGAGGTCTGAACTGTCTCTTTGTCACAAAGGTGTTAGAAATGCTAAGTTCATTTCCAATATGGTATGACTTCCAGCCACTTATGGTCACAAGAGAATCTCCGCATATCAAATACTTATTAAAGGCATGAATTGCTCAACACTCGTCCATCACAAAGAACATGTACGTGATAAAACGCGCATCATCAGCAAACAGGATCTACGAATGTTGGATACACTCACTCTGAGGTGGGGGGCTCGCTGAACATAACTGTGATCAAGAGCGATACGCTCGCTAAACGAATTGTCAACAGGAGTGTGTTTGCCGCCTCCACAAATTATATATCCTCACCTGCACCTGGGCACACTAACCCCCTCGCTCGACCTCACAACGCTGAAGCCTCCTGTTCCATGTTCTCTCACCGTCACCCGAGACCCAAAACCTTTCGTGCTAAAGTAAGACTTTACACAATCATCTTTGTTTAATGTACGTGCCTCTAACTTTTAGTCTTCTACTGATAAACGTCAAAGGTGATGCAAAACAAACTCACTGCATCATTTCGGCTTCACAGTATGTCATTCTGCACAAGAAGGAAATACCATAATTTGTCCCCGGAATTAAGGTCGCCTTCAGATATAGTGAATTGGTAGGTGGACGGCTATGATGCACTAAAGGCCTCCCACTCTCCTAGTGAGGTTCGAGTAGTTTAGCCAGACCAGATGGACATGAGCTTTACAACTGCGCCTTACATGTGACTATAATAACTGTAATAACGACCTCTAGACTTGTAAGTACACATACATGTTCACTGTACACATACACAGCGTCCTGGACTCCGCCTTCAAGTGATCACAACACAAGGGGAGAGGTCACCTTAAGCAACGCTGAGTCATCAATGGACGGAAAGGAGTAGAGTCTCGCTGAAGACAGCCTCGCAGTCCGTCATCTCCTTGCTCCTTGGTGGAATGCAACCTCGAGGCTAAACTAATGATTCTTTTTTATCTTAAAGTTAAGTTGAATATAAGTAAAATTTGTGTGAAATGGGACAAATGTGTTCATCTTCTCACACAATCTATTTTGATATCAGACATGACTAGTTTTATGGCAATATTGAAATATCTAACCATTTCTGACCCACTTGCTCTCACACCCTAGTTGACCTTTCCTGATCCTAAAAGAGGTCAGCTGCTTGGGGTCAACCTCCGAGTGTTGTTCCGCCGGCCAACATTAATCACAGAACGTGGAAAAATCGATCTTAATCAGAAGGGTGACTAACGAAATCCGGCTTCCTCATCCCCCCCAACGTTCGTGTTACCGTGGTTATATCCGGCGTGCTCAACCCACCACGTTCGTGTTACCGTGGTTATATCTGGCGTGCTCAACCCACCACACGTTCGTGTTACCGTGGTTATATCCGGCGTGCTCAACCCACCACACGTTCGTGTTACCGTGATTATATCCGGTGTGCTCAACCCACCACACGTTCGTGTTACCGTGGTTATATCCGGCGTGCTCAACCCACCACACACGTTCGTGTTACCGTGGTTATATCCGGCGTGCTCAACCCACCACACACGTTCGTGTTACCGTGGTCATATACGCTCAGTCGTGACGGTGCAAGAGCCTTTTAATGTCGGGTGTGACACAGAACACGTCAGCTGGGTGCATTCCCACACCTCTGAAGTGGATGGAGGAAGTGGTACTAGTTGTCTGTGATCGTGTTAACATAATCCTTTCCATTTAGCTTCTACGGTCTATCGGTCAGTGTATCTTGCCACTCGGCGGCAGATGTTCAGCCGTCGTAGTGTATAGGGGTGGGTGAGAGGGGAGGAAGGGTAGGTGGGAAGAGGGTTCATATGTGTCGGGGGGGCCCTCTCACCCCCTCTCCTCCCATACATAACCTCGCCTTCGACGGGGGAACCCCTGCGTCTGAGTGGCGAGAGAGACAGACCACGGGAACTAAAATGGAAGGATGATGTTATAACACGATCACAGACAACCTAATACCACCTCCTTCCACTACAGAGCTGTTGAGGATGCAACCAGCTGACGGGTCCCGTTGAACATTCACTTCTCATACAACGTATTAAAAATTTCCGTTACCCCGCCTACATTACCCAGGTCTTCGGTCATTCCCTTGCATTCATTGACCAACCTTATACAATAAAAGTACTTTCCCATATCTTTTTAATAAAGTCTCTTTTTTAATGACTATCTCTCTCTCCGTCTACCTAAAATCTGAAGAAGGATATGGCCACCATCACTGATCTAAACCCCCCTCTGAGAGGCACAGGGGCGGTGAGAACCAACACGGACACAGGGACAAACAACCAAATAACCTCACTGTTCCTCTCTCTCTCTCTCTCTCTCTCTCTCTCTCTCTCTCTCTCTCTCTCTCTATCTATCTATCTATCTGTCTATCTTGAGAA
>JAUUDZ010059825.1:0-10287 GCA_032361705.1 Panulirus versicolor | reverse complement strand
CGATTAAGTGTAATTAAAATGATTAGTTAGGTAAATGAATATATATATATATATATATATATATATATATATATAAATATTTCTTTTTCCTCTTTATAAACTACTTTAAATTCACGTTCAAGAGATTGAATCTTAAATGAACATTCATCCTTGTGGTACCGTTCCATTTGTACTTTTGATTCAAATGGTTGTAGAATCAACGGTTGCCCTTTGGGCTAACTAAACGTATCATGTAAACGCACTAATTATAAAGATAAGGTCACATTATTTCGTTTTTCTGAGAATGTTCCTAGTTGTTCTTATGATTAGAAAGCAAAATTTTAAATAGCGATTGTTAAGGGGGATGTAGTTGAGAGACTGTGTCTTGCAGATAAGGCAATATGTTGCACGGGGTAGTCTTGCTCTCCGCTACTCTGCTATTAACTTGTAGTTTATCTACGCTGGTGAAGTATGCAAATAGAGACATTCTTCTTTTACCGGAGGCTCCCCTTAGGATGTTAGTTATTCAGATGGTTTATTGTACAGAGCACGACTTTAATTACTGGGGAAGACGTAGTGGGTACGCTTTGAAAGTCAAGGAAAGTCTTTACTTATCGTTTTTTATTGACTTTTGTAGTTGTACTCATTATCGATTTTAAATTTCGTAATATTTCTACTTTCATGATGTTGGTCTTAAGTTCTTGTTTTTTTTTATGAAACATTTCATAATGACACGCTGGCGGGGGTGAGCAAGACTATCATGGTCTAGGCCTTTAAAATAAGGTTCAACGGGTTATCCACACTGAATATGATCGTGTTCGTCGATCAGTATTGCCAGCGGGAGGATTGTCAATCCAGCTGGCACAGCAGGAGCGAGAGGAACCTGAGAGGCCGTCAGGAGGCTGTGTTCTCCCGGATGTAGGAACGAAACTCACATAGGTCGTGATGAAGGATGAATAAAGACACCATTTGCCCGGACTTCGAGCAGACAGTCTCCGAGACTGTTACGACCCTGAATGGAAGAAGTTGCAGGGGTAAACATGCGCTGCATTCCTGTTACTCTATGAATAACACAAAGAGCCATTCGCCAGGATGGTTTCTCCCAGTGGATCTCTGGGTCATGGGTTGTGGCACGGGGACGGAGATGGAAAGATGTTTGGACCCTGGCGAACCATTGTTCTAGGTAATAGTAAAACCCATTCCCCTTACTCCTTAGGGGCATGGTGGCTAGCTGCATCCCTGGAGGGTAAGTGTGCGTGTGCACTCCAGGACAAAAGCCTGCCTCATCCCTCCCCACATCTTTCTGAACACTATACTTTGTAAATAAGAAGAGTGACAACAATCCGGCTCCGGTTGTCAGTGTGTCAGACCAGGTGGTGGCTGAATTAACCACACTGCCACCACCTGTACACATGTGTGGTGGCGGCGGGGTGTAAGGGATGTGTTCCCCAGTGTGATTACTATTTAAGTGTTACGGGGAGAAAGTTATACACTTCTTTTATCTCGTCACCTTACAATGTATCATGCATTTACTTTTATGTGTATACACACAAACTCCCATCAGGTATCCATTCATCGATCAAGTCCAAGGGGAGGAGGATGAACAGCTGGAAAGGCTGTGGGCACACTTGCCATGCCCAGGGTTCGATCTTGGGCGGGACCGCGCGAGAAGTATGATCAGCGACTCTAACCACAATGCCCCGCATGCCAGTGTGTGTGTGTGTGTGTGTGTGTGTGTGTGTGTGTGTGTGTGTGTGTGTGTGTGTGATGGTTACAGACAGACATCCAGACACAGACAGATTCATCCATCGCACCCGTATGGTGTACGCGGAACCTCCAGTTCCCGTGTGTCGAAGACTCCTAACCCCTGCAGCGCTCACGGCGGATAAATACAATTTCCATGTCCCAGAATTTAACATTATTGACATAAGGCATAATAAGATGCTGAGGAAGATTTGTAGTCACGAAGTTGACATTATCATTGTTGGCATTTACAACACAGAACACAAATAGTGAGGGAAAACAGAATTCGCTTACAGTTTAACTTTGCTCAGTGCCTGAGCTCAGCTGAGCCAGGGATGCACCTTACGAGTTCCTACTTAACAAGACTTTGGTGTTTGCATTCCGCAAGCGAACTGTACCATATTACTCGCCGCTACACCCAGCCTCACTGTGCTGCCCTTCTACTGAAGTCCTGCACTGATGTTTCTCGGGAGTTGTCAGATGGTAGGAGGTTCGATCTTCAGTGTAAATAAAGTCTTGTCGGGACTGTGATGGTGGATGTGATCCGTCATCCTCCGGCCGCAGAGAAGAGATAGAAAGGAGCTCGGCCTCAAGAGGAATCACAGTGATGTATCGTATTGTGGTGGGGTAATGACCCGCCATAACTCGCAGTGGCCGCCGCTGTTTACGCTTGCCGCCTTGATAGCCAGGATATCAGTCATTATTACAGGGACCAGTCAGTCCTCCGCTTGCCACCAATGGGGGCAGCCGGAGGGGAAGGAGAAAGAGGGAGCAGCGGGGTGCCAGTAGGGTGTAAAACCTTGATTCGGGATGACTACGCCTTGAATAAGAGTGGTGGCTGACAAGGAGAGGAACTAGCTGTTGTCAGGGAGATATAAGGTGGCAAGAGATTCGAGTGTAACTAGGCGTTTTTATCAGTAGAGTCTTAAGGTTTCAGTGGTATAACTTGATGAGTACCGCACTCCTCTAAGGCTGCGACAGGAAAATTCTACGAATGAAGTGACTCGAATCCTGTTGTGCAGTGTCAGTCCCCCTTAATAGTATTGAGTAGTACTCTGATGCGAGAAAGCGTATGTTATATGTTAGCACCTACCCTTTCACATACATAGTCAATCATGATGTTAGGAATAAATTTTTTTTATGTAATAGATTACGCATTTTCTCGAGGCGTAGCTTTCATTGATTAGTTCCTGTTGATTGAGGCATGTACTCATGGGCGTAGGTGAAGGTCAATCTTGTGTTGACGGGGATGCTAACGAACGAATCTGCCCCTACCAAACGCATACCAAGTATAAACGTCGTCTTGACCATGTCTGAGCAGAGTAAGATAATCAAGATGGCAGACGAAAGGCCTGGCTGCGGACGGGCTCAGCATAGTGATGATGTGTTGTCTTTATAGACGGTGCAGCAACGTATGTGTCATACTGAGTGTAATATACAGCCTTCCTAGCAAAGCTCCGATTTGATATAGGTGATGGTTTAAAGGTCATATATCGATGAGTATTGTAACGTTGATGGAAGATAAAATCACTATTAATCAATATTAGTAATATGAGTATAAATCATTCCGAAATATGATGTATATAGATTTAAGGTGGCATGTCATCTCTAGGTTTAAACGAGAAGAATATTTTTTCGGCGTTTGAACACGAGAGCTACTTTCTTACGAGCAGACTTGGCTCTTTGTTTAATGTAGGGAGGGATTCCCGGATAGAGTAAATGTTACCGGGATACAGTGTATGTTTATGTTAAGCAATTGAGTTACAAAACCGTCAAAAGAGGTTTGGAAATTTTTTTTTGGTTTTAAAAAATGAAATAGGTAGATAGTTGGTAGGGTTTAGAGGCATTAGAAGTGACTAGGATACGACAGCCCAACTGGGAAATCCTTTCTAAATCTAAGTTTGAAAAGACGGGATGGAGATGGAGCAAGTAAAAGTAGATGGGATTTGAAATACTGATACGTCAACTCTGCTTTAGGTTTACGAGTTTGCTCGGTGAGACGTCCATTCATTGTTCGCCCCAGATGTTATTAAATAGCGGGGAATCTAGGGAGGTTTCATCTCCCAGCAACACTCTCTGGAAACCCTCCCCAGCAACGCCTTCTCGGCTCTGTCTTCGGATGCACCGCACAGCTATTGGGTCATTTATGTGTTATTCCTCGCGGTCTGCAAGTAGATGTGTGCGTTTTACTTATTCGCTTCCCAGTCGAAAACAGGAAGGATAAGATGCAAGCAGCAGGCGTTCACACCCGGACTGATCCTGACATTCACTCGTAACACATCGCTAGAAAAAGTTGTAGCGATGAATGACGAAAAATGAACTTGAGTGAAAATGAAACATAAAACTGTAAACCTTTATTTTTCATGTTAATAGATTAGATTTATACATTGGCTCGCTAGTTTACAAATACCTGAGGATTGATATTGCGGTCCCGTGTTACGACAACCCCTCTTGTCCCTCGCATCAGAAATTTCACTGATTAGGGATCTAAAATAAGTAAGATATTGTCATTAAGGTAGAGTCTCTAGCTCCATTACCGATACTGAGTGAGAAAGCCTTTAAGTGTTTCTGCGAGTTTACCAGTGGAGTCTGAGGTAGGGAGGTACTCCCTCACTTTCACAATATCGACTGAAGTAATTACATGTTTTAGGTCACGACGTTGTATGTACAAGCCAAGGACTTCCACATACAGAATGGAGATCGTGTCTCAGCAAATCGCATATCTGTTCAGCTCTCACTCTGGAAGCTATTTCCCTTCTGGACTTACGCCTTACCTCCTTGCTATTCCTCATTATTCGTCTTTCTTATTGTCGACGAAGGCTACAGCTACACATCATCTGCGGTTGACACCGGAATTGGTAAGGCTGTTCTGGTCTCTCGGAGACATATTGAAAATGTCCGAAGAGACAAGACATCAGACAGATTTGCCCGTGGGCTTTTTGATAATGATAATAGGATGTCCATCAAAAAATAGGATATCCGATCATTGTGCGGCAGAGGGATTAAAAGAACCGAATACAAGACAACGTAAAGCTTGGCTATGATAGGGAAGAGGTACATTCAAGAACTATCTCTGATTTTATACTGTATTAGGGCCAGTGGGCCTTGGCTTCCAACAGCCCGGTCTGTGGGAGTGAAGACCCTCGAGGACTTCACCAAGTAGTCACCTGATATATTGTATGTACTTTCCTTTTAGTGAGCTCATTTGAGGAACTGCATCGTCACAGTGAACATAGGCTGAGACAGGTTCTTTGTAACTCAGACGCGTAACTCATGACAACATTTCAGATAAGGTGAACTCTCCCGAGCTGAGTTCCGTTGTGTACTGACGTTGCATTTTAAAGCTAGCGTAATTACTGGACTAGATGTAGAAAAATCATGAACTGCGTGTGTGTACTCAAGCATCTTGTTTAGGTTGGCTAAAAGCACTGAAGTATATTTGGCAGAACGGTCAGGAGAGATACCTCATCGTACACAGGGAATATACCAGAGGTCTCTAGTTTGAAGTCTGAGAATGAATATGTTTACCTTACTGGATTGTGATAAGGTCTGCACAATACACCGGATGGATAATTAAGTTCCTGTTGGTAGGATCAGAGACTATAACATTTGGGGCCTCTTAATCAGTACCATTAAAAAAACGAAAAACAGACGGACGAATTGTCTTTAGATATGTATCATATACACATGCAACAGATGTGAAAAGACTGACTGCAACCTCCAGTTGCTGAACAGAATGGCTTTTCACGAGAGGAAACTTGGTCACAGACGTACCTCTTAGAGTACAGACAGGACGCTGAAACTTTTTCCTATACCCTCGAACTTATACTATACCTAAATAGTAGCGCCTGCAACGGCAGAGCTACAGCTTCATCAAAAGGGGTGCCCCCTTCATCAACAACAAAAGCTTGGACGTGATCACTCTCTCCTGGAACAAAAGCTAGGAAATAACCACCGTCTGTAGCAGATGGGAGTCGCAGCAGCAGCAACAGCAGCAGCAGCAGCCACCGCTGCCAAGAAGGTGGCTGCAAGACTCCCTCCTTGTGTACATACCATCACCGTTTTCTTTATTCGTAGTCACGCCAGCGAAGGGGAACGACAGAGCCTGACACGCCTATGATTTATGCTGTATTATTTCATCGGTGTAGGAGGGAAATTCCACTCGGGAATTGTACAGGGAAGAAGTAGACGTTTCATCCCATGATCAGCGGCTTTTAAGTACAGTTAGCGATGGGCGGGCAGGAGAAGGGACGAGATGACTTCGAACTTTCGTTTTTTGCTCCAGAAAATTATTCATTAAGTATAAGATCTTAGCTGTTCTGGTTATGCGATTACGTATCATTACTAATTACACTCTCAATTAAGAGAATGCTCATATATCACGAGTTTCTGACGACACATCCGACTTGAGGAGCCTCGTCACAAAATTGATGACGCGATATACACAGCACGGGATGATTATGCACGGGAACTGGTTCTTTAGTTGCAGAGGTTACTGGTAGGGCTTGTAGCTGGGGTGGGGAGAGGACAGGACCAGTGGGGCAGGGTAGGTTGCGGGAGAAGGATGGGCTGCTGATGGAGAATACAAACGTGGTGGTGCTGAGGGTATGACTAGGAGGAAGATTATGAGGGCAGGATAGATTGACGTGGTGGAGGAGGGTTAAGAGGAAGAGGAGTGAGAGGGTAAGGTTGTGGGTGGGATAGTGAGGGGATGGGGTGGAAAGGGTTGTGAGGAGAGTAGGGAAGAGTTAGAGGTGAGGTTGGCAGGTTTGTGGGGAAAAAGAGGAAGTAGTGAATGATGAGGCAGGTATGTTGTGAGGAGAGGGGGAGGTGGGGTAGTGAGGGGTGAGCGACATGTGGGTTGGCCGGATCTGGGGGGTTTAATTAATGGTGGCGGACGCAAATGGTTTTACCTGGCGTCGTGGGAGACCTTGTAATCATGCTCTCGTGGTGCCATTACCGGCCCTGACTAGGCTGCTAGGTGAGAGGCAGGGTAGGAAGTCTGCCAGTGAGAGTGGCTGTTTGGGTCTGACGTGGGGAGGCTATCTGAAGATTCGTGAAAGACGAGGCGGGAGGAAGGCTGTGTGGGTGTAAAAAAAAAAATGAACTGTTTATTGAGTTCAGGCGTGAGAACGGCTATGTGGGTGTGAGGGAGGGAGGCAGCGTGAGAGTGAAGTTAACTGTCTGGGCGTCAGAGTAGGGGCTATGTGGGTGTGAGTGAGAGATGGCAGTATCTATGTGAGAGAGGGATCTTATGTGGATTTAAAGGAGGTAAGAAACATATGTGGGCATGAAAGAGGGAGGCGTGCAGTGTGGATATGAGGAAGGTAAGGGGTGAGGCTTTAAGGGAGGGAGGCGTGCAGTGTCGATATGAGGAAGGTAAGGGGTGAGGCTTTAAGGGAGGGATGCTGTTTAAGAATGAGGGAGGGAGGGAGACTGTGGTAGCCTGAGGGGTGGGGCGGGGGGGGGGGGGTAAATTGTCTGAGCGTAAGGGAGAGAGGAAAGCCGTGTGAGTTTGTGTTTGTGTAGGTTCATGGATAAGTTGTCTGGTGAAGGAACTGTTAGCCTGGAATGTCGTTAAGTACTGCACTGTAAATAGTCGCACTTAATGTAAGCGAATGTTATCTGCACAACACTAACAGTGACTCGTTGCATCCACCGCTGTAGGCGTATCATACGTACACATCTCCGTTTAGAGTGTGTGATTACCTTTTAATCAGTGGGGAGTGAAGATGGTCCACCCGGGCAATGACAGTGACACGGATATGTGGTTTTGTGGTCGGTGGTCCCGCTGATCACTGCCATTTCTGCACCACTGTGTTGACCCACAGTGTTGGTGCAGGTGGCGATCCGGTCCTATGTCCACTGACGCTATTATCACCGACCCTTTGGCCAGCTGATGTCAGATTAATGACACCTTTTGTGGTCCCTTTGTTTCTGTTGCGTAAGGAAAAGTTGACGGTGCGGTTATTGCTTTGGCGGGCGATTACACAACTTTGTGTTGGGAGTTCTGGAAACTTGAAGTTACTCATTTCGATTTGTGCCGCGAATGAGCGAGACATGTTCAGGAGACACGTTCTTAATCTCTTGGATTAATATATGTGTGTGTGTGTGTGTGTGTGTGTGTGTGTGTGTGTGTGTGATATGATCAGGAACGGTGAATCAAGGTAATCACCACCTGTAACAGGAGATATGCTGGTGATAAACTTTTGAGTGGGTGGAAGGAAGGAGGAATTATTAGCCCACGAGACAAAATGATATTTCACTTGCCTTGACCGACTGTATAGATGGTAGAGATCGATTTTAGTCTTGTCAGTAACTGATTTAACGCAACAGAATAAAGTGATTGGTAATGGCAGGAGGAAGAGGTCGACAAAAGTCATACCCACGTGGATAAGTTAGACCTGAGTGTCTACGATAGCAACAGCATAGTCATTATAGATGGCAGTGTAATGCTAGGTAGCAGCATTAGGATTAGCAGCAACAGTTGTAGCTTCATGGAAAAAGAGAACTTGGGGTAATATCCAGCAGAAGCTATTCATAACGGGTTCTTTTGTTTTCATCAGGCAGAGGAGGAGGCAAGACCGAGCGAGGCAGTTGTAGTAGTGGCGGCATGATTTGTATCGAGACAGCGAAGGCAGTAATACAGAGGAGGGAGGCTGTGAGGACGCATACATGAGGACACTGTGTCGTCAATGCCACCCTCAACGTCCTGTTTTCTGCTGTGGTGTTGCTGCTGCCCAAGCCGCTCTTACCCAGACTTTTTCTTCTAACCACCGTCTAGCCTGCTGTCTGTCCCAGTTGTTTTTTTTTTTTTCATTTTTTTAGTCGACCATTTTATGGAAACAATGAGAGTGGAGTTATTTGTACGTGAGGCCATTCCAGACTTCATAGTTGCCGGGTACAAGTTTTACAATAACTAGCTGAATTTTAATAGAACTTAGTGATATAAATATAATCAACCCTCAGCTCAAGTTCGGAAGTTTGGGTTCGCACATCTGTCTAAAAACCTTCAGTAACTTGCTTCGCTTGGTGCTGGTGGGATTAGGTCAAACTTGGTGAGGATTACCCAGTTTTCGATCCTCAGCTTAGTTTCGTAGGTTGAGACGAATCGTTTGGCTTTATAGCCGGTTTAATGTATAGCCATCCAAGCACATGATCCAAACTCAGTTAAATCATACTGCATTTTTATCCGATTTCGTTGGATTATCTGAACTTACATTGTTGAAGGTAAGCTTAGTTTCGAAAAAGCGACAAAAGACATAAAAGTATGTTCGGCGTGATTAAGCGCCGAACTACGGTTTCGAATCTCTTGATTTGGCCAAGTTGAGATGAAAGTTGATTAGATTTGGCGAAAAAATTATTCATCTGTTGATTCCTAGCTTTATGTCGAAGGTATAATCATGGGCCTGGTTAATCTAATAACTTGCATCTGCGTTCTCTTATGTTTGTATGTCTGAAGCATCAGTATCAGATCATTAACCCTATTAAATGATGAAATTTTTTAGAGGTTTGGTGAGCTCTGAACTTCAGGAAAGATGACGATTCGTGGCATAAGTGTCTGTTCTATTTTTAATCAAATCATCCTTAGAATATCCACATCCAGTATTATAGTCTTATTTCTAGCATTATTAACTGTTACTATGGTTTTCACAGTTCGGTTGAATCTTGACTAAGAGAGATACTCATATATATTCATACCCATATATGCTTCACACTTCCTCCTCCTTAACGAACGTTATGTATCCTACTGTATTCTTTACTTCTCTATCTTTCTTCATATAACTGTATTCTTTATCTCTATCTTTTCTTCCTTTATTCTGTCGCCTCTGATAAATTTCTTCACTGCGTTCCTCCATGTTTGAAAGTTTCAGAGTCTACACAAATATCCTCGGCTTCATAACTCGGAACTTTATAACGCAGGTTATCCCTCTCCGCTGCTCTTAATTTTGAAACCATCATCTTCTTCATAAACGTGGAGTGGAACCCCAGGTTTATACTGTAACTAAGGCCGTACCTTTGTTTCGAACTGTACCTCGTTGATTAACTTTGCAGGTTAACGCTGAACCATAATCAAAGTGTAGAAGATTCTTTGTGTCACGCATCCTCTTTTCCTGCTCCAGGATAAAGTCGAATCTTCTCTGAGAGCTCGTAGAGCCAGGCTCGAAAGTCTCTGTTTCTCTATATTTATCTCTCTATTTATCTGTTATGTATGTATCTATTTATCTATCTGTTTATCAGTCTGCCTATCTGTTTATCCATCTGTCTCTCTCTCTATCTATATGTCTATCTATTAATGTAATTAACGTGTTCGCCTTGTTCAGGTGAAAGTAAATTACAAAGCGCAAAGCACTAAATCCACAGTCTCCTTCGTAGAACTAAAGACTGGTCCCGAGGGATAGTCTTAAAGACAGGTCAGGTGCAGGGAAATTGGTATGGGAGGGATGGAGGGTGAGAAACATAGAGAAGGCAGGTCGGGACACAGGTAGATGTCACCCAAACCCCCATGGTCAGGTGCTGTGACCTTACTCATTGGCCTAATCCTATCAGATCTCCTGGGGATAG
>JAUUDZ010059814.1:0-10287 GCA_032361705.1 Panulirus versicolor | reverse complement strand
AGAGAGAGAGAGAGAGAGAGAGAGAGAAATAATGTGTTCACATTAGTGTTCACTGTGACACTGAAATCGTTACCATCTTTCAGAATTGGTACCTGAAGAACCTGTAGGGTACGCACTCTGCTTCACTAGACTATGTGTTAAAAGAACTTCCCAACACAGCACACTCGATGGTGCTTGCAGAAAATTTGTAAAAGCTGAACAAGCAACCTGGAAACTGATTAGCCATCTTCTCGTTAATAATTCAAACTCCCTGAAGTGCACATGCGTTGCCTGAGGCCGCGCATGCGCAAATGATGCCATCACCCAAAGTAAACGTTCGTCATCTCAGTCTACTTGCAAAAATGGGAAATGGTGAGAATATGGTAAACGTTGAAATGCCAACAAGACATTTAAAAAAGAAAGTTGGCTCATGGATTAATATTTCGTTACACTTCATCGTTTAAACGACAATTAAAATGACAATGAGAGGGAGAGCTATGCTCTAAGTATGTCGCTTGTCTTGTTATAATGTTCCAAAGAATTTCAAGAATCCTTTTTTCGTACATCGTACATTTGTTGAAAAACATCTAAAGTCACAGCAAATTTTCCTTAATTGGTGAATTTCATAAGTCCACAAACAGAGTGGTGTAAGGAAAGAAAGAGATGACTTACCATTTGGAAGATGAAGGACATGTGAACGATATGAACGATGGGATCATATTTTAAGAAAGCTGTCATTCCCAAGATCGTTGGCCTCTGGCTACTTACTGCTACAGCGCCAATGAAACTGGCAGAGTCCTGAAGGTGTCGAAGTAAGTCAGGACCCACAACAAAATGTGAACTGGATGAAAGTTTGGGCTGCAGTGAAAGGGTTAAAAGGAGAGTACCTGGTTGGAGTGGACATGAGGACTAAAATGAATCATAGGTTGGAAGAGGGGGATAAGGTCTTATAGATGTGATTCTATATATGTTTCATTAAATTTGTTTCCATAACTTACTTACAAAGGAATGCCAGTGTGTTTTACAGATAAAACGTACTGAGTCAAGATTCGCTATTTTCTAACCCTCTCTTGTGACTTTACGAAGGCAATCACTGGCTTTCTCTCTAAAGACATGTTTCCATATCACCTGAATACTAATTGAACTCTTCTTGTGTTACTTACTTCCTATAACGTTTTTCCCAGGCAGCAGAGCAGAAAAACTTACTCTGAGAGTTAACACTCACGACGGATCGCAAAACGATGCATTTTCCAAACTCTGAGTAAGTAGGATACACATATGACCTCATACTTTAAGTTTAGAATAATTTTCACTTATTATGAATACTAGTAATGTGCTACATATCAGTAGTAATGTGTTACATACTAGTAGTAATATACTACATACTACTAGCACAGCATTGTTCGACCAGCCTGTTGTCTCCACACTGATCAGGGAAGAAGTAGGGTTGTCGACCTGGACCTGGAGGTTGGGCGGTGCAGGGTAACATCAGATCATGACCAACAGTTTGAAGTTTTCCTCCCGAGTGTCCACAAGGATACACGTGATGAGAGATATATCGTACTTTATTTTGATTGCAAAGATAACTTTATAAGTTGTACCCATTAATCACCATTGCTGGGCAAGGTTTACATCTGTGTCGCTAAGTTTACTTCTTATGACCAACATATCTTCTGAAAACGCAAACACAAACATACGACTGAGTGGAGCAACGATCATTTGTCTGTTCGTGTAAACGATTTTCTTCAAACAGATTATTTCGTCACTTGAAAGGTGATATACCTAACATTAAGATGGACATGAATAGCCTCACACACACACACACACACACACACACACACGGTTTAACATTTATCAAAAGTTACAAAATGGAGGAAGAGAGGAAAAAAGCAAAGAATAAAGTGAGAATGCAAAAAATAGGAGACAGGAAACGAAGCAAGAGAACGGAGCAGCCCCGCCCGCACCGCTGAGAGAGCAGGAATGTTTGTTGATGGTAATATCAGACAAAGTAACCATCGTTAGACAAAGTAGTGTATACAAGTACATATAGGTTAGTGATAAATTGTGAAGAGCTGGAATTTAAGGATAAATGAAAACGTAAGTGATACTGCTGAGGTCGTGGAAACCAAGCTGACTAAAGAGGGAAGGTCTGACTTATTATGGCCAGAGGGCTAACCCCTACATCACAATGCCGGAACGTCGTGAACCCCTGCACGAAAGTGCCGGAACTTCGTGAAGTTCTGCACGAAAGTGCTGGAGCATCGTGAACCCCTGCACGAAAGTGCCGGAACGTCGTGAAGCTCTGCACGAAAGTGTTGGAGAGTCATGAACTCTTTTACACGATAGCAAGAGGGGAACAAAATGGCAAAGGAGGAGGAGAATTGGCCCTCCTAACGTCGTGAAGTTCTGCACGAAAGTGCCGGAGCATCGTGAACCCCTGCACGAAAGTGCCGAAACGTCGTGAAGCTCTGCACGAAAGTGTTGGAGAGTTATGAACTCTTTTACACGATAGCAAGAGGGGAACAAAATGGCAAAGGAGGAGGAGAATTGGCCCTCCTAACATGAGATGCCTTAAGGTTCACGACAAGACTCTAGTGGTCCAGTTCCTGACGTAAAGATGGCGGTTCGTTCCATGACACACGACAGCGATCAACAGACACTAAACGGCAGCTCTTTACCTGACAATTATACTGATTCAGTCTATGACAAACGGTGGCGCCTCATCTCTTGGCACAAGATGTTCACTCACTAACATACAACGAAGGGTCGATCCAAAACACGACAGCAGCACACTCTTTCATACACATCGGCACCCGATCTTCTGGTACATGAGGTTCACTCTGACGAAGGGGCAATTCAAAACGCCAGGACAGTCCAATACTGGGCTTCTTCCAGCAGCAGGAAAATGGAAATTCCTTTGGAAGCAGAATTCTATTGACATGACTGTACTTCCAATAATCCAGATTCTCTAACGCTGAATTTTAACTCGCTGTATAACCTCGAGCAGGAGGGGTCCGGTAACACCAGTCAAGTGGACTCATTCCCCCAAAACAAATGACGGCAACTTTCTCAATGACACATGTTGGTGGCTCATCCCCTGACGCAAACGAAAGTTCTCTACGTACCGCAACATATCAGTTCACTCTTTTACATCGAATGGCTACTCACTTCTCTTCATTACACGGCAAGTTTCTTCCCGCCATCCGTCGGTGGCCCATTCCCTAACAAAGGACGGACATCAATACCTGGCAGCTCATTGCCCAACTATCTGCCAAGTGTTGTTAGTTCGCTTCCTATCAAAGAACGCAGCTCAGTCCTCGTCACACATGCTTTGCTCACCTGACATAAGACAGCTGCCTACTCCCATGTCACACCTGGGTGGCTCACGCACAGACAATGTATGGTAGTAGCTCACTCTGTAACTCATGGTTAGCTCATATTCTGAAACTAGGCAACAGTTTACTGCTAGTTAATGTCGATGGATCACTGACACACAAGGGCTGCTCCTATATAAACACCTCACAGGATAACTACTTGACTCAGTGGCCCACTTCCTAACATAAGTCAGCATCTTACTCCATGACAACTCAATCCTTATCTCTTAAAGGTGAGTCTCTCCCTAAAACTCCTGGACACACGACTGTGTTTCATTCACTGAGAGACTACAGCGGACAACTCCATAACACACGACACCAACTCACTCCCTTACAAACAACGATTGCTCACTTCCTGCAACATTAAAGTGGCTTACTTTCATATACAAGGATGAATCATTCCCGACACACCTTGGAACCTCACTCCTTGCCACATGTGGTACCCCACTTGACAAACAACAGAGGGTGGCTCCAGAACACACTCCCTGACACAATACATCAACAATCAACGACAGCTCACACCCTATAACATTTAATTGGCCTACTTTGATACACGAAAGACCAATAGTTCCCTGACAGACCTTAGCTCCTCATTCCCTGGCATACGTCGGATGTTTATTACATGACATACGACAGAGGGTCGATCCAAAACATTCGAAGGCGCCACACTCCCTTACAGACGTTTGCGCTTCACTCAGTCACGCACCACAATAGCTGTCCCAAATTTATCGTCAGCTTACTCCTGAAGAACCCAGAAAACGACTCCAGCTCATTCCCAGACAAACTACAGCCAACCACATCCTAACACACTAAAGCGATTCACTCCCTAAAACACGAACTATTCACTTCCTATATCATCCTGGGACTCACTTCCTAATGCAAACCATGGCTCTTTATCTGCCGCCCAAAAACAGCATACTTACCGAAACTATAAATGCTTACTTCCTGAACAACGCTAGCGGTTAATCCCTTGACAAAGGAAAAAAGCTCTCTTACTCACACACAACCATGGCTCAAACTATCATGCAAAACGAAGGCTCACTCCTGAGCACACAACATCGTCTCATTGCATCACATACTATAGTGGTTAATTCCCCTAAACTACATGGAAAGTCACTCCCTGGTACACGTTGGTGACTCATTCCCTAACACAAGACGGATAGACAATCCCTGACACACATCACTGACCCACTATTAGCTAAGTATTGGTGCTCACTCCCAGTCAAAACACAGCAGCTTACTCCGTGTTATATGTGCGTTGTTCACTACCTATCATAAAACGGCTTCTTACTTCCTGCATTGTATAGGTGAGTTGCTTACCAACAAACGACGGCAGCTCACTCCCTGTCACGCGTGGGTATCTTACTCTCTAAAATAGACCACATATCACTCCCTGCTACACGTCACTGGTTCACTGACACAACAGCGGCTTCCTGACAAACACCACACTGGATTATCCCTTGACAAAAAAATGCTGCTCACTCTCTGAAACACGTTAGCGGGTTAATCCCTGACAAATGCCGACAGCACAATTTTTACTAATTCAAGGCAAACCTCTGCCTAAAAGACCAGGACACACGGCTGTGGTTTATTTCCTGACGCTAAGTGGACACACTGCCTGGCCAAAAACGACGACTGTAACATTAAACCAGTTTACTCTCCAACATGAAGGACAGTCGTTCCTTGATACGCGTCGACGTGTCATTCCCTGGTACATGTCGGTGGTTCACTACATGACATACAACGGAGCCTCGATCCAAAACATAAGGTTTCCCTCGTCACCGCTACGACCTTCATAACTAATTGCCCTCGTACTGGAAACTGCATGAGGACCATTACTGTGATGGGCACCTCGTCCTTTACGGGGCATGTGTCATTGTTCCTGCATTCATTACGACACCAAATCTTAGATTGCCTCCACAGCAGCCACCAAGAGCCGAGACCACCAAACGACGGGCAAAACGGACTGTATTTTAGTCCGGCATCAACTCATAGTGAACACTTAGTGCGAACCGTGCCCTTACTCTGTAATGACGATCCCAACAGACCCTTCGAGTCCGTGTCGGCCGACTTCTTCAGTGCATCAGGGAAATCTTTTCTTGTCGTCGTCGACCGTCTCTCTGGTCTGTTCTGATACAGTGCGTCAACGATACGACGCCCGACGCCACCAACCACTACTTTAGACATTACTTACGTGATGTGGGCGATGCAGTGTGCCTGAGGACCGACATAGGGACCCAGCTCACGAGTCGGGATTTTGCAGCGCTCTTCGACCGTTGGGGAGTCCATGTGGTGTCATCGCCCTATTACTCGCTGTCTTATGGCCACGCTAAGGCTCCTGTTAAGTCTGTGAATCCCCTCATCCTGAAAGTGACTCCTTCTGGCAACAGTGACTGCGAGGAATTCGCCCGGGGCCAGAGCTTTGCAGCACGCAGCACTCCGAATCACACCGGACGCTCCCCAGCCCAGGTCTTGTATGGACGCCCCCTTCGCTCTAGTATCCCTGCTCATCCTTAGTCCTTCTCAGAGGGATGGCAGATCAATACCGAAATATGTGACCTCCGAGCTGCTGAGCGTGTTACAATGAGCACGTCCGTCCTCTTCCCAGGTTGAGTGTTGGCGAGCAAGTTTGCGTCCAGGATCCATCACCTCTTCACTGGGACAAAGTGGGTATCGTCATGGGTATCAGCAGGTTACGGGACTATCAAGTGCGGTTGCCTATTGGTCATGTGTGGTGAAGGAACCGCCGTTTCTTCCGTCCACTGAAAGAGACGGCTCCCGTACCGTGCTTGAGCTCCCTATCTTCCCCAGTGAACCAGTTCGTTACAGCTCACAGCGGATTAAGAACAAGTCCGCTCAAGACGTTGCCAAGAGCGTAAAGGGAGGAGGGAAGAGTGAGAAATTGTAATTATATACGCCCATAGGTGTGTAACAATATAATCATTTTGCCTCATGCTTTATGATGATATTATTATGTTAACTAGTTAGCAGCGTATGGAAATCACAGTGTTATGTCCCATACATCGTATGTTGATTTAATTACCCACCGACTTGTGGCATCTCTTATCACCCACAAGACTTCGGGTTTAGATCAGCTGTTGTCCTCGTGCATTGATGTAATGTATGTTTCCGTGTATTGTGCCTTACCAGAAATAAGGACCTACACGTCTACAAAGTGTGTTTAAGCAATTCTTGAATAGACTGACAGTACTCACACTAACATACAGACGCACATCTTAGACATAAACGCCGATAGACTTCTTTTTCAGACATGGACGCCATTAGACTCTTTGTAAAAATAAAAGGCCTATAGACTCCGTCTACAGAAGAGGTCAGTAAACTCTGTCTCAAGAAAAGAAGGCCTATGTACTCCGTCGCAGAAAAGGTCAATGGACACCGTCTCTATTCATGAAAACCAATAGACTCTGTGTCCATACCTGTGTACTCAATAGACTCCGTCCTCAAACAAGAAGGCTATGTGACTCCGTCTAAAGGCAAAGAGGCCAATCAACTCTGTCCCCAGACAAGGACAATGTATTCTTCCCCAAGACCTGGAGACCAATGGACGCCGACTTTATACATGGAAACCCATGAACTCCATCTCTATGTACAGAGGGAAGTAGACTCTGGGTTTAGTCTGACGACAAGGCAGTCAGTGGACTCCATCTCAAGAAAAAGAAGCCAAACGACTACTTCTCTGAATAGAGAGGATGCCAATGGAATGATTATCCAGAGAATGAGGCCAGTTGATTCCGTCTCTAGACATGGAGGCCAATGGAATTCGTCTCATACATAAATGCCAATGTACTCCGTCTCCAGACACGGAGGCCCGCGGAATCCGTGCAGAGACAGAGATGCCTATGGAATTCTTCTCCAGGCACGAAGGCCAAAAGACTGCGCCTCAAGAAAGAAGGCTCATGTACTGCGTCTAAAGACAAAGAGGTGAAAAGCCAGAAGACTCCGTCTCCACAAAATATTGCCAGTGGATTCCATCTCTAGCCAGGTAAGCAAATGGGTTCACTTTCCAGATAATGAGGACAATGTACTCAGTTTACAGAGAGTAAGTCAAATAGACTCGGTCTCCAGGCAAGTGGGACAACAGACTCCGTTTAAAAAAGAATGCCTATATACTTCGTCTCATTGCAAGGTCATTGGACACCATCTCTAGAGATGAAGTACGACAAACCGTCACCACACATGGAGACCAATGGACTCCGTCTCCACAGAAAAATTCCAGTGGACTCCTTATCCATACAGGTAAGGCAGTAAACTCCGTCTCAATACAAGCTGGTAAATGGACTGTGTCTTCAGATATGGAGCACAATGGACTCCAGACTTGAAGGCCAATGGACTTCGACTTTAGACGTGGAAACCCATGAACTCCGTCTCCTGACAGGGAGACGAATGGACTCCATTTCTAAAATTGGAAATCGTTGGACCCCGTCTCCATACGAGGGGGCCGACAGTCTTCGTCTCTAAACATGGAGGCTAATGAAATCCATTTCTAGACATAGAGGAACAAGAACTCTATCTCAAGACATGGATGCAAATGGAACCAGTTTCATGGAGACACATAAACTCCATCTCTAACAATGTAGTCTCCAGAAATAGAGGTCAATGGATTCCTCCTCCAAACTAAAAGGCAAATGGACTTTGTCTCCAGAAAAGGAGGCTAATGGACTCCGTCTTCAGACATGGAGCAATGCAATCCATCTCCAAACATAGATGAAGAGGGATTCCGTCTCAAGACATGGAGACCAAAGGAACCCGTCTGAAGATATGGTGGCTACTGGACTCCTTCATTCGACATGGATACCAATACACTATGTCTCTAAACATTAAGGTGAGTGGACTCCGTCTCCAGACAACGAGGCCAATTGATTCCATGGCCAAAAAATAACGCAAATGGACTCCGTCTCCAGACAAGGAAAATGAAATTCATCTCCTAACAAGTAGGCCAATAGACCCCGTGTCAAAAAAGAATGCCAAAGTATTCCATCTTAGGAAAAAGATGCCAATAGACACCATCTATAGAGACGAAGACAAATAGACTCGGTCTCCGAATATGGAGACCAAAGAATTTCAGCTCCAAACAAGAAACCAATGGACTCCTTATCCAGACATGTAAGCCAGGGGAGTACTCCCTCTCCTAAAAATCTGGCAATTGGACTATGTCTTCAGACATGGAGCTCAATAGATTCTGTCTCTAAGCTTTGAGTTCAATGGACTCCGACTCTAGGCGAGATGTGGAAACCCATAAGATCCGTCTACAGGCATGGGAACAAATGGACATTGTCTCCAAAAATGGAAGCGGATGGACTCCGTGTTCAGACGAGGAAGCCTATGGTCTCCGTCTGAAATCATAAAGGCCAACAGAATCCACCTCCAGACAAATAGGAACAAGGACTACGTCTCAAGACGTGGATGCTAAAGGAACCTATCTCAAGACATGGTAGCCAATGGACTCCGTTTTCAGACATGGACGATCATAGACTCAATCTCAAAACATGGAGGTAGTAAACTCTGTCTACAGAAATGGAAGCCAAGGAACTCCGTCTCCAAACAAGAAAACAAACGGACTCTGTCTCCAGGGAAGGAGTCTGATTGCCTCCGTTTACAAATTACGAGGCCGATGGATCCCGTCTGAAGACACGGAGGCTAACGGAACTTGTCTTCAGACGTAGAGGAAGAACTCCTTCTCTAGACATAGAGACCAATACAACCCATCTAAAGATATGGTGACCAATGGAGTCCGTCTCCAGATATGAAGGCTAATAGACTGCTTCTTTAGACACGGAGGCCAGTGGACTCAGTCTTCAGACAACGAGGCCAATGGTCTCCATGTACAAACAAACAAGGAAGCAAATAGACTCCATGTCCTGAAAAAGAGGCCATCTACCTTGCCTCAAGACAAGGAGTCCAATGATGCCCGTCTCAAACATAAAGCCCGATGTATTCCATCTTCAGACATGAAGACCTGTGGAATCCATGTAAAGACGGTGGGGTCTATAGAATCCATCTCCAGACAAAGAGGCCAAAGGACTGCGTCTCAAGCAAAGAAGTCTTAGGCACTGCGTGTAAGGATAAAGACGTGAATTTACACCTTCTCTACCGACGAAAGACAGTAGACTCCGTCTCCACACAAGAAAGCTAGTGGACTCCAACTCAAAATGAGAAGGAAAGTGGACTCAGTATTTAGACAAGGAGACCAATGGACTCAGTTTAAAGACACTGAGAGCAATGACTCCGCCTTCAAACACAGGGGATCCATGGACTTCGTCTACAGACGTGGACGCCAATGGATTCCATCTTAGACATCATGGCCGAAGGACTCCTTTTTCACACATGGAGGCCATTAGACCCTTTGCAAAGATAAAGATGCCTATAGACTCCGTCTACAGAAAAGGTCAACAAAATCTGTCTCAAGAAAAGAAGGATTTATGTACTCCGTCGCAAGACAACGAAGTCAATAGACACCGTCTCTAGAGATGAAGGCCAATAGATTCTGTGTCCATACAGTGTGGTCGATGAACTTCACCTCTAAGCAAGAAGGCTAAGTGACTCCTTCTAAAGGCAGAGAGGCCAATTAACTCTGTCCCCAGACATGAAGGACAATGTATTCTGTCCCCAGACATGGAGACTAATGGACGCCGACTTTATATATGGAAGCCCATGAACTCCGTCTATGAGCAAAGACCAAGAGGTCAATGGTTTCAGGGTCATGACAAGGCAGTCAGTGGATTTCATCTCAAGAAAAAGAAACCAAACGACTACTCTGAATAAAGAGGATGCCAGTGTAATAATTATCCAGAGAAAGAGGCCAGTGGATTCCGTCTCTAGACATAGAGGCCAATGGAATCCGTCCCAAACATATATGCCACCGTGCTCCGTCTCCAGACATGGAGGCCTGTGGAATCTGTGTAAAGCCAGAGAT